>JAPYYA010002575.1:0-13828 GCA_028533165.1 Leontopithecus rosalia
TGACGCTGGACGTGGGCGCGGAGCCAGAGGCCCGGGGAGCGGGAGGGGGAGCGGGAGGGGGAGCGGGAGGGGGAGCGGGAGGGGGAGCGGGAGGGGGAGCGGGAGGGGGAGCGGGAGGGGGCGCCGGTGGCTCGGGCGGCGCGGGCGGCGCCCCGCTTGGTCCCCGCGGAGGAGCTGCGGCCGCTGGGGCAGGTCCGCGCTGCTCTGGCTGCAGGAGGCGGGCGCGGGCCGCGTGGGGGCGCCTGCTGGGGCCGGGTGGCGCCATCCCGACGCGCGTTGCTCAGGGAGGCCGCGTTGGGGCTCCACAGACGCAGTTCTGGGCCCGCAGGGGGCGGCGGAGCTGCTGGGGCTGCTTCCCTGCGGTCCGCACTGCGCTGCGCCTCCGCTGGACCGCCTGGGTTGAGGACTTCCCGCCAAAGGATGCGGAGCCAGCGCGGCCAGGCCGAGGGCTGCAGCCGGTGCCTGACGCCGCGGGGAGGCCCTCCCGCCACCGCCCACGGGTCGGAGCGGCTGCTGCCAGCGGCGTCGGGAGCTCCTCGGTGTCCGCGTTTCGTGCTGGACTCGGCATGTTCTCTGAAAACTCGGGATTCTCTCACTGCAGGATGTGAGGAGGTTTTTAGACGTTGCCTTTGCTGGCCGGGCGCGGGGCGCACGCTGGAATCCCAGCCCTTGGGGAGGACGAGGCGGGCGGATCGTTTGAGTTCGGGAGTTTGGGAAGCTGCCTTCCCAGTAACTGGTCTTAGGTTCAGCTGAGAAGGAAAAAGGGCTTTGCTTTGAATTGGCTGCTTTTGTGATTTCTCCCAGGCTCATCTTTTGTCAGTTAAAAGTCCACGGGCAAGTGTAGCTTAGCGACGGGTAATTCTTTGGTTTTGTTTTAGCTGCAGGTAGGACTTGAAAAATATTGTCTTTATAGTCCAGGGTCAGCAAATGCCAAAGGGTGTCAGATTAAACACCGAATTTAGCAAATTCATTCATTGGCATTCTTCTCGTCATTACAGTTTACAAGAGTTGATAGAATCACAAGAGAACTAAATTCACAGGTACATATAAGAAAAATAAGCCAAAAAACCCTACATCCTGTATGATTACACTTTTATACAGTCTACAAAATAGAAACTAAAGTAACATGAAAAAGGTCAGTATTTGGGGAAAAGTTGAGAGAAAAGAAGAGGGGGAAAGGTGTTGCAAGAGAACAAGGTAAAATTTGGAGGATAATTGATTTGTTCTCTATCTTAGTAATGGTGATGGTTACATCAGTGTTTTCTGAATTGTATATTTTGTGGGTTAATTATTATGATTTTGTTTTTTGTTTGACAATATTTATTTTTACCGTCCTTCCGCAACTTATTTGAACTTTCAGCTTTTTTTTAATATTATACTTTAAGTTCTGGGGTACATGTGCAGATCTTGCAGAATCGTTACATAAGTATGCACATGCTATGGTGGTTTGCTGCCTCCATCCCCCCTTCACCTATATTAGGAGTTTCTCCTACTGTTTCCCTCCCCAATCTCCCCACCCCCTGCTATCCCTCCACTAGCCCCCCAACCCCCAACAGACCCCAGTGTGTGATGTTCCCTTCCCTGTGTCCATGTGTTCTCATTGTTCAACACCCACTTATAAGTGAGAACATGCAGTGTTTGGTTTTCTGTTCTTGTGTCTGTTTGCTGAGAAGGATGTTTTCAGATTCTTCCATGTCCCTGCAAAGGACATGAACTCATACCGTTTTATGGCTGCATAGTTTTCTTTAATACGAGGAACTGTTCTCACGTGCACAAAATGCAGATCGAAACTTAACAGAGATGAAAAGTTCTCAACCATGTTCCCCAGGATGAGAATCCCGAGGAAGCTCAGGGGTTCCTTTGTGAGTCTTCCCCAATCAGACCCAGGATAGAAACCTTGGTGAGATCCCCTGACTAGAACAGGCTTTAGGGATTCTTTTTTTTTTTTTTTTTTTTTTGAGACAGAGATTACCCAGGCTGGAGTGCAATGGCGTGATCTCGACTCACCGCAACCTCCGCCTCCTGGGTTCAAGCAATTCTCCTACCTCAGCCTCCCGAGTAGCTGGGACTACAGGCTGCGCCAGCATGCCCAGCTAAGTTTTGTATTTTTAGTAGAGACAGGGTTTCACCATGTTGACCAGGATGGTCTCGATCTCTTGACCTAGTGATCCACCTGCCTCGGCCTCCCAAAGTGCTGGGATTATAGGCGTGAGCCACTGCACCCGGCCGGCTCTAGGGATTCTAAGCACAGTTGATAGAGAGGCTGAGCTGGAGTCAGCGTCATATAGATTCCCACAGGTTTCACATCTGACCCTTCTCCTGACACTAAAGTGTACAAGTCAGCACCAGCACTGATCTGGTGCTTCTTTTGCTCCCTATGGAATGTCTTTCTACTTACTTTTCTTCTCCCTCTTTCACTTGCTTCTCCTGATCACTGCAAAAAGAAATATGGGTCTCTGTGGTCTAAATTACAGGGCTCAAGCCCTTTTCTTGGAGCTCAGGTATGTCCTAGGTTGCAGCTCCTACAACCACCTTGGGGAGGCTAATGGGCCTTTCTTCTGTCCTGTTGCTCAGGACCCTCCACTTTATTTTGTGAAGACTCATCTGGGAATGCAGCTGGCTAGGGAAAACTGAAAGGGATAAGCTTGTTTGATCAATATGAGATACAGATGTAGAACTGACCCTGTGCTGTATGAACTGTCAGAGTCACTTTATTAAATGATAGTGTTAGAAACAACTTGAGAAAGTTGTCGGAATCAAAATCGGGTCACTTGAGTTAAAACCCTGCTGAATGAAGCTGGGGAAGGCCATGACAAATGTTCTCACGCTCAGATTCCTGATTACAAGAACTATCATAAATAGACTCCGGAGAACCACAACCTTGCACAAAGGTCACCACAACCTTAAAAGAATTACTTCTATGAGGAATCTGCCCAGCAACTCTCTGTTTAAGAATGGACCTCTGCCACCCTTACTGAGTCTTCTAGCCCAAAATAATTGTCTTAAAAAAGTGTCTGTAATCTTCCTCATTTTATCTTTAATCCTTTACGTTCCTTTGCCTGCCTGAGTGAACCCATGCATATTCCCATTGCAATGCCCACCTTCAAATAAATATCATTTTACTTTAGAGTCTCTTTTTGTCTTTTATTCAGATTTGACAAGGTACAGATGGACACAGTTTTCTGTGAGATTTAGGGGATGACGATTTTGGGGCATGGCCAGGGAAGTACAGTATCCATAAGATCGGTTATCAGTCAGTGCAGGCTGGAAGTCTCAGAGAGAGCTGAAGCTGCTGGATCACTAGAATTTCACCTTCTCTAGTTCTGCTCTGTTGGAATCGGGCACACCCATGTAATCAATGACAATCTACCTTAGAGTCAATTGACAGTTTTAATTCTAAATTTGCAACACCACCTAGATTAGTGTTTGCATAAGTATAAAGTATACCCTAACCAAGTATATGGTAAAGCAGACTATGACCCATGGAGAGTCTTTTACATGACATCTAAAATTCTTACATTTTTTTTACTCAAAACCAATCATTTGACAAGGCTGTTATGACTTGCTAATGAATTGTAGAAGTTACATATATATTTTAGGTATTAACGGTTTTTCAGATGCAGAGTGTGCAACTATATTCTCCCACTCTGTAGGTTTGGATTTTTTCCTTGCTTTGCAAAATGTGTATATTTTGATGTAGTTCCAGTTGCTCAGTTCTCCTTTTGTTGTCTGTGCTTTTTAATGTTAAATCTAGGAAATCATTGTTAACCTTTTCGTGAGAGAGAATTTTACAATTGCAGGCTGTATATTTAACTGTGTATCCTGCTTAGAGTTGACTTTTTATGCTTATTCTCAACTAAAATTTTTAACTCTTTGCAGGTGAAAATCCAGTTTATCTTAACACCCTCTTTGGGAGAGAGTATGATTTAGCCATTGCATAGAAAATGTTGAAAATCAGTTTGCCTTCATGTTGGTTCTCATGTTGAAAATAAGTTAACCATAAATATGTGGGTTTATTTCTGATCTCTCTGTATGTATTTATGCCAGTAGCATCCTGTTCTGATTATTTTTGTAAGTAATTTTCAAGTCTGAGAGTAAAATGCTTCCAAGTCTCTTCTTGTCTTGTTACAGATATTAGACCAAAATGTTGTAACATTTCACCATTGTGCTAATAGCTATGGCTTTTCATAATGACTTTTATTATGTACAGGTTATTTTCTTGTATTGCTGCTACGTTTCGAGTTTTATCATGAAACTTTGAATTTTTTTAATGTTATGTTCTATCTGGTGCGATGTTAATGGGACCTTTTTTTCCCCCCTTATCTTAATTTGGCCTATCAAATTTATTGTTTTAAGGATGTTGAATCATCTGTGCAACTCAAAAATAAATTTGAGATGGTCGTGGTGTATAATCCTTTTAAAGTCTTGTCGAATTTAGTTGACTATATTTGTAGTGTGTGGGGAGTCATTTATATCTACTAGGAACACTGGTTGGTAGTTTCCTCTTTTTGTGACCTTGCGTGTTACTGAAAATATGATAATTTTAACCTTATATAAAGACTGGCAATTTGGTACCTCACCAGTTTTTGAAAAAGTGAGAGAATGATTGGCATTACCTCTTTAAATGTTGAGTCATCTAACATATGACCTATCATGGAGAATATTTAGTCTGTGCTTGGGAAACATGCATATTACACTGCTCTTAGTTTCAAAGTCTGCAGATTTCTATTAGATCAGTTTGTTCAATAGTATTGTTCAGGTTCACTGGTTTCTTAAGAAATTTCTTTTTTTGTGTGAGATGGAGTCTCGTGGTGTGTCTAGCTGGAGTGCAGTGGTGCAATCTCAGCACACTGCAACCTCCCATGTTCCAGGTTCAGGTGATTCTCCTACCTCAGCCTCCTGAGTAGCTTTGGATGTTCTGTACATTATTGAAAGTGAAATGTTAAATCCTTCTAATTTTTATTGTTTTCTGTTTTTCTCTCCATGTCTCTCGAAGTTTGCTTAACGCAGTTTTATTTCTATTTGTACAAATATGTAAAAGGTAAATAATAATTGCTAAGTAATTTTAATGGCAGAATCACATAAGAAGAAGTTATATTTTCCCAGATGTTGTCATTGGCACTAAGCTCTTCCAGGAGTCTCACATCTAAACTGAGCACTGCTCTGTCCTCTGGTGTCCCAACCAGAGCTTGCAATAGAGGAGGAGACATGCAAATAGGGTCCTCCCTCTGCTGATGAAAACCAGTGAGCCCCCATCCTGCCTCTGTAGGAGAAGAGCCCGGTTCAGAACTACCAGGAGTGTCCATTTAGTGTTCAGCTTTCTGAATGCTGAGGATTCACTTTGAAAGGTGATTCTTGGAGAATTAGAGATATGAGTGAGAGAAACAGTGGATGTGTGGGACAGTTTCTGACCAGGATGTCTCTGTATTTGCAGATGTCCAATGTGAGGTGCATCTGGAGGAGCCTGAGGGAGGCTTGGTAAAGCCCAGGGGGTCCCAGAGACTCTGCTATGCAGCCTCTAGGTTCACTTCTAGTAGCTACTGCATGAGGTGGTTCGCCAGGCTTCAGGGAAGGGACTGGAGTGGGTCTTAGCAGTAGTTGGGATAGCACAAGCTATCCAAACTCTGGAGAGTTGGTTCACCATCTCCAGAGACAAAGTCAAGAAATCACTGTATCTGCAAAATAAACAGCCCAAGAGCCGACGACAGGGCCATGTATTACTCTGGTGGTACTGTGTGCATCCCTGGCTGTAGGGACATGCAGAGCTGATGCTTTGATATGTTCAGAGTCACCTCTTTTGGGGACACCAATTTTGGAATTTGCAGTATCCTTGAGTCCAGTGTGTTCATAGTGGCACTGGATCTGCGTGTTAAGTGGTAAAGGGTCCAGGATACATGCAGCT
This sequence comes from Leontopithecus rosalia, assembly GCA_028533165.1. Classification (NCBI taxonomy): domain Eukaryota; kingdom Metazoa; phylum Chordata; class Mammalia; order Primates; family Cebidae; genus Leontopithecus; species Leontopithecus rosalia. Next base: position 5,903 of record JAPYYA010002575.1, read on the forward strand.
GATGCCATGTCTTGTGAGGACAACAACAACAACAAAATACTCCTGTTACTAAGTAGGCACATGACGTGAATACACATTTCATAAAAAATACATACCAAAATTAGCCGGGTATGGTGACACATGCCTGTAATGCCAACTACTCAGGAGGCTGAGGCAGGAGAATTACTTGAACCAGGGTGGCAGAGGTTGCAGTGAGTCGAAATCACACCACTGCACTCTAGCCTGGGTGACAGAGTGAGACTTCATCTCAAAAAAAAAGAGTTCCTCATCTATAAAAAGCCATTATAGTGGCTTTCTGAAATGTTGGTTGTAGTAACAATGTACTGGGCCTGGGAGCAGGCTCCCTGCCTCCTGCAGGTCCTCGGTAGTTGAGACCTCAGAACCATTTCTAATTTGGAATACATCTGTTTCAGTAGATATTGTATTGCATTATTCAGTTTATATTTCATGTCTGTAAGTGGTCCTTACAGATTTGAGCTAACTGTGGCAGAAGCACATGTGTACATGATTGACATCTGTGCACAGAGAAGCTCTCCATTGCCTCAGGCAATGGGCTGGTCCATGAAATGCACAGTGACCTGAGTTCTCTGCTCAGCCCCTCAGAGGCAGGTGAAGCTGGGCAGAGATCAACCACAAAGCCTGGCAAGCAAAAGCACCAGCCTTGATAGGAATGGCCAGGTGAAGGACATATACTCTGTCTGATTTATTTTGTTATTAATAGCTTTGGTGTGGTGTCTTTTTCAAATTCCAGTTGTACTACTAACGTACTGGTCGTGTGAGTTGCCTCGTGGTCTTTTGTGGAGTTGGAATCACAGAACTTTTGAAAAGCTAATCTCATTTTCAAGTGCTGTATACTGATGGTGGTGACTTTGTATTGGGTCATGCAGTTTGAACATCAGGTCAGTAGGTGGTGCTTGTAGGTAAGAGCTGCCTATGGTGGCAGCTGAAGGGCTTATGCTTTAACAGTACTTAACATGGGAATATTTGTCATGTTCTAGATCTTAGAGAAGAAATTTGTTATTATTTCTCATTCAATATAATACTACCTGAAAGTCTTTCGAATGTAACTTTTATTATGTCGCAATGTGTTCTTTTTATACCCATTTTTAAAGATTTCTGTTCATGAAAGGATGTTTTCATCAAATGCTTTTTAGCATCAGTCTTAACAAATTCTATGTGAATTAAACATATAAATATAAAACCCAAAACTATAAAAATTCTGGATAATAACCTAGGAAATATGACATGACAACTGGCAAAGACTTTATGATGAAAATGCTAGAGCAACTGGAACAAAATCAAAACTGGACAAATGGGACCTAAGTAAACTGAAGAGCTTCTGCATAGCAAAAGATACTATTAACAGTAAACAGGCAACCTATGAATGGGAAAAAATATTTTTGACCTATACATCTGACAGATGTCTAATACTGAGAGTGTACATGGAACTTAAACATACAAGAAAAAAAAAGTGGCTTAAGGGTATAAAAACACTTGTAAAAAAGACCTACATGTGGCCAACAAGCATAATCCCAGCACTTTGGGAGGCCAAGGCGAGTGGATCACGAGGTCAAGAGATCGAGACCATCCTGGTCAACATGGTGAAACCCCATCTCTACTAAAAATACAAAAAAAAATTGGGCATGGTGGCGTGTGCCTGTAATCCCAGCTACTCAGGAGGCTGAAGCAGGAGAATTGCCCGCACCCAGGAGGCAGAGGTTGCAGTGAGCCGAGATTGCGCCATCGCACTCCAGCCTGGGTAACAAGAGCAAAACTCCGTCTCAGAAAAAAAAAAGAAAAAAGAAGAAGAAATGCTGAATATCACTATCATTACAGAAATACATACCAAAACCTCAGTGAAGTACCATCTCACACCAGTCAGAATGGCTAATCTTAAAAAAAGTAATAACACATACTGTTAAGGTTATAGGGAAAAGGAACACTTACACACTTTTGGAGGGAATACAAATTAGTGTAACCCTTGTGGAAAGCAGTGTGGTGATCTCTCAACCAAAACCAGAAGTTTAATTCAACCCACCAATCCCCAAACTGAACACATAATTGTAGAAATATAAACATGTGGGACTCCATGTTTGGGTCCCTTTCCAGGAACACTCCCTTCGTGGAAGCCGTCTTTCTCTCTCCTGGATTTTCCCTCTAGAGTTACCTTCCACACTCTCTCGTGGAAGCCTGTCTTCTCCTCCTAAACTCCATCTTTCTCTATTCCCTAACACTCTCGTGGAAGCTGCTTTCTTCTCCTGGATTCCATCTTTCTGGATTCTCTCACTCAGTGTGAGAGTTAACTGTTTCTTTCTCTCTCCTCCTGTTTCTCTCTAAGTAAATCACTTTCTACAGAAAAAAGGAAATATAAACATGTAGGTACATTGCAGCCCTCTTCACAATAGCATAGACATGGAATTTACCTGCTTGCCCATCACTGGCAGAATGGATAAAGAAAAATACGGTACATATAACCATGGAATACTATGCAGGTAAGAAAAGAATGAAATTCTGTCCTTTGTAGGAACATGATGGAACTGGAGTTCATTACTCTTAGCAAACTAATGCAGGAACAGAAACAAGATATGGTATGTTCTCACTTATTTTTAGGAGATAAATAATGAGAAATATTCTATCAGGGCCTGAGTCTTCCTTATTCTAAATCATTCTAAAGGAAGTGTTCAAGAAGTTGCTGATATGCCTTTAAATACTCTATTTGATCTGGACTACTTATGTCCCTCAGCAAAGCAATAAGAACTATATTTAAAAGCATTCTAGGATATTTATCTTAATAATGAGAATATTAAAGATATGGATGGTTTTATTAATTCAATGTGTACACACCTGTGAGAGACACTCCATTCCTATAAATAGGATATTCAGAATACACCTAAGTAAAATTTTCTGTGTTGTGTGTGTGACTTGGCAGTGATGGATTCAGGAGTGTGGTGGTTGCATGGACCAAATGGATCAGAAATCAATATGTAAAGATGACTGTCTACAGATATGAACTTAAGGTATATAAATACTTCAGGGGATTCTATTTAATGGAGTTGAAATAAAACCCAAACTTAATCAAAACACAAATTAATTACTTGGTAATTATTTTGGTAGCTATGAGTGTATCAGTAAACTCAAATTCCTTTTCTTAGTGGGAGGGAAAACTCAGTATCAATCATGCATCACAGGGCAAATCTGTAGACCAAGAATTTTTCCATTGTAGGGCCTGAAAGCTCAGTATTCTCAGGCAGGTGATGGGAACCCTGTCTTGGGAGCACCCAGCAGATCTCAGAGGTGTCAGTGGGGCCTGCTGTACACTTACATGGGATAATTAGAGCCACTTATTCAGAGTTACCAGTGAGCTCTGACTGTTATAATGGGACCAGGATGGAGTCAAGGTCCCTGCACAATGTGAGAGACAGTGATTGTCCCAGAAACAACCCAGGTAATTCCTATGTCAAAAAAAATGTGGGTTCACTGTGAGAAGCACATTCTCGGGGTGGAGCTTGTTCTTCATTAGGAAGAGTTGTGTCCACAGAAAGCTTAGAAATGAGGAAAAGGGTGCATGTCCTCAAGCAGAATTAGGGCTTGGTCCCTTAGCAATCTGCTCGTGTATGGCTGATGTGGCATCTATGTTCTCTTTCTCATCCTAGATCAGGCTGTGAGCTGTGACATACTGCCGAGACCAGCTCAGTCATGGAGACCCCAACCCAAGTGGCACCAAAGGAATTAAGAGACAGACATAAAGACAGAGTACAAAAGTGGGATCAGAGTGGGATGCCAGGGGCTGACAGCGTTTCCCAGCTGGAAGCCCAGAGTAGACTCTGACCCACATATTTATTCTTTGTGAAGAAGTGGTTATTTTTAGTAAGCAGGTGCTCAACGTTTCTTCATAGAATAAAGACAGACTAAACAGGCAGATAGTGCCTGTTCACTACTGAAATAGAAATAAACAGGGAAGCATTCTTTGTGAGTTTTGGTTGATAGATGTTTACTTTATACTCTGGAGAAGATATAGTGCTACATGATTCATTTCTCAAATCGCCACAGCTTTTTTAGATTCGGTGAGCTCTTTTCACTTGGATTCTGTATCCTTACAGCATACCTCATCCCTTTATGTGTATGTAGTAGTGGACACATTGCACAATTTGGCAGATGTCATAATTTCATAATGCAAAGTATAAAATATATAGAACTCACAAAATTATTTAGCATATCCTGAACCCCAGGATAAAATGCAGACTCTTTAAAAATTCTAGGCCAGCCATGGTGGCTCATGCTTGTAATCTGAGCTCTTTGAGAAGCTGAGGTGGGGGGAACACTTGAGACCAGGAGTTTGAGACCAGCCTGGCCAACACAGTGAAACCCCATCTCTACTAAAAATATGTCAAGGTTTGACCCACTGACCCTGACCTAATGACGGATGAATAAATTCACTCAAAGACAGATTTCCAGTGAAAGAGTGGGCTGGTGTGTCTGGGCCATTAACCTGAGGGAGTTAATGGACACAGATCCTGACTTGCTGGCCTTTTGGGCTTTTATTTAATATAGATCGAAGGTAAGGGTCTATGGATAACACCATTAGAGAGTAATGAACTTTTGCAGACCCACCAAGTAGTAGGCAGGCAAGCACAGATGGGCAAAGGTTGGTCTTAGGACTACAAGCCATTTAAACTCCTTTGCGTTCCCCTGTTAACTGCCCTGTGCTTCAAGCCTCAAGGTAACAGAAGCTGCCTTTGACCCATTCTTTCCTGAAACTTTAACAAAAACATCCTGAGCTTCCATGAAGGCTTGCAGTTATTCTATAATGTTTATAATTTTGCAAACCACCCTGATCAATCCCCCAAAGAAATACAAAAATTTAGCTGAAGGATGAGAGGATTCCTGAGAGAAATTCTCTGAGGAGGCTGAGGCACAAGAATCATTTTAACTCAAAAGGTGGAGGTTGCAGTGAGCTGAGATAATGCCACTGCACTCCAGCATGGGCTACAGAGCAAGATTCTATCTCAAGTAAAAAGAAAATATCAAATGACTTTACACTGTGTGGGCAGGGATGGCATGAGATGCAGGCAACATAGAATGAAGTTACTTTCCCCATTTGCATATAAGATGTTTCCATTCACAGGAGACCTTCCTTTATCAGGTTCATGTGCAACATGGCATCCTTCCTGACAAGCAAATAATCCAGAGAGTCCCCTTCTCCCCTTGACCGAGAAAGATTTCCCTCAAATTCCATCTCAGTCCAGGCACACACTGTCTCTGAATGGGAATTTACCATCAGAAAATACACACACCTGTCCCAACGTGGACTCTTCCCTCATACAAATGCACACGTCCCTATACTGACTCTCCCCTCAGACAAGCGAACCTGTCCTCATGTGAACGCTTCCCTCAGATAAGCAAACATGTCCCCACATTGACTTTTCTCTCAGACAAGCCTATATGTCTGACACTGAAGAGTTGTGTGGCAAAATGAACTCGGGATAGAAGTAATTATAGACTCCTGCTCTGACAAGTTGTAAGTTTCCTTTTTAAAAAATTCTAACTGAAGATGTTGCGTTATTTTCAAGTACAGTGATTGATAGCTCTAAATGCACAGACTACAGGCAGTTGTCTATTTCCTCTGTGCAAGATTTGTTATTTGCTTACTGTATTTATATTTTAATAAACATTGATACTGTGGAGGTACCCAAACAGGGTCCACCTCAGAGAAAAAGAAAGCACAATGGGCAAATTAACTGTGAATATCCAGTCCCAGGGGGCCTTTGATCCTTCCCTCCTTGGAATTCAGAGACAGAGATGGGAAGAGTCCTGCTGAGCTCTACGCCTCCACACACACCTGTCCGAAGTGAGAAAGACATGGAATGGAGGCCCCTCCACTGCTAATGTAGAACACCTTATCCCCTGTCCCTGCAGTTCCTGGTAAAAAAAAATCCACGCCACACTTTGCCCTTCCTCAGTGTCCATACCATGGGGTCAGGGTTGATTTGGGCTTCCCTTCTCATCCCTCTCAATAGTCAGGTTCCCTGTGGTTTAGGCTGAGTTTCGCTTCCCCACATGAAGCTGTTCTCAGTCTGTTCCCTCTGAGTTTGCAGAAGTCGGGTATGAAGTTCTCTGGTGAAGTCAGGGGGAGAAATGCTGAAGCCCAGGGGTTCTCAGGTTTTTCTACATAGTCTGTGCATTCACATTCATCTAAAACAGCATAAGCTTCATCCAGCAGGCTTCACGACAGGGGTTGGTGTGGGTGATAACATGAGTGATTCAAGTGGAACTTCTCCCTGGTATCCTCCTTGCATACAAAGAAGATTACAGTCCCTCAGCACACTCTTCCCAGAAGATTTTCTCTCAAGATGACCAACCTGAGAGCCTAAGACAACAACTTGTATTACTGTGAGCATCACCATTAGGGATGACTGTGCAAGCGCAGACACAAATCTCCATGCAGGGAGGCTGGAGGGAATTGCATTGTTCATGCTGCTCAGAACCACCAGGGGGTGCTCTGGCCCCCGAGGGGGAGCTCAGGGCAGCAGGGGCTCTCACTACACCAGGGGACATTCAGCACACCAGGGGGCACTCAAGACCTCCTGGAGGCACTTAGAACCACCAGAGGGTACTGAGGATACCATGGGAGCTGAGGACACCAGGGGACACTGAGGACATGACTCGGCACTCAGGACAGGAGGAGGTGCACAGGACAGTACAACATAGAGCACCAAGAATCACCAGGAGGCACTCACAACCAGCAGGGGAAGTTCAAAAAACAAGGGGATATTCAGGAAACCTTGGGACACTCAGACAGCAGGAGCGCTCAGAATACAAGGGATGGTTAGATCATCAGGGGTCACTCAGCATACCAGAGGGTGCTCAGGACACAAGGGGGTGCTCGGGACACAAGGGGGTGCTCAGGATACCAGGAGGCTGCTCATAACCATCAGGGGCCACTCAGGACACCAGGGGACTCTCAGAACCACCAGGGAACGCTCAGGACAGCAGGGGATGCTCAGGACACCCAGACTCCCTTCGGAGGCAGCTCCAAACTTCAAGGACTGGTCTTATCTATTTTATCTATTTTGGTTGACTCGTGGTGACCTGCTCCTGCTCCTCAGACTGTTTCTCCACCTTCCTTTCTTCTGTCAAAGCATTTGATTTGCCTCAATCTTTATGCAAGGAATCAGCAGGGGCCTTTCCTTTATCTCTTCTGTGTCTGCAGAATCAGCTCACTTTGGATAGTCACTGCAACCAATCATGTTTACAAAGGTAACAGTTCTTTTTAGAATATACTTATTTAACTTCAGTCTCTCTTCCTTCCTCACTGTTTTCCAGGGATCTGCAGACATCATTCCGCCCTATCCTCCTTTGTTTTCATCTGTTTCTGTTGACCCCAACAGTGCCCATAGAACAGTTTTGGTGGATTTGCCTCTTGGAAGAAGCTGGAGTTGGTCTCATGAATTAGTAGTGATGGATCTAGCACATACTTCACAGATGCCGGGAAGGGCTGATTCACCATCTGCAGAGACAATTTCAAGAACTCCCTTTATCTGCAAATAACAGCGTGAGAGCTGAGGATACTGACATGCATTAGTGTGCAAGAGACAAAGTGAGGGGAGGTCAGTGTGAGCCCAGACACAAACCTCCCTGCAAATTGACACAAGAACAGAAAAGGAAACACCGTATATACTCACTCATAGGCGGGTGATGAACAATGGGAACACATGGACATAGGGAGGGGAGCACCACACACTGAGGTCTATTGGGGGAAATAGGGGAGGGACAGCGGTGGGGGGGGAGCAGGGGAGGGATGGCATGGGGAGAAATACCAAATATGGGTGAGGGGGCAGAAGGCAGCAAAACACACTGCCACGTGTGTACCTATGCAACTATCTTGCATGTTCTGCACATGTACCCCAAAACCTAAAATGCAATAAA
>JAPYYA010002576.1:0-13826 GCA_028533165.1 Leontopithecus rosalia
TCCTTTAGAATTAAGGAACTTCTTACCTAAATCCAGATGCTTTATTTGACAAAGTCAAGAAACAGTCCCAGGACACTAACAATTCCACCCTCAGAAAGAGCCTCCCAACCTCCCTTCCAGCCCAACCCCAACCACATACACCTGCAAATCCCCAGCTTTTCAGAACTCTGCAGCTTCTCCCAGTACAAAGGGCTCCCTCCATGGCTGCTGTGAACCTCAGGGACACCTGAAGGGGACACTCCCTAGGAGGAACTAACTGGGCCTTCAGTGACTTCCTTTTGCAGGCTCAAAAAAGACTGAGGTCTTCTTCCCAGTCAGGGTTATTCCACCCACGCGCTTCTCCCTTTGCAGGCTCTGTCCCTTGGGTCCCTCGAGGTGGGCTGCCTTCTTCCCATCTCATTAGCTCTCCTCAAGCACCTAGTGAACTCTAATACCTATCCCAGGATAGCAAACGTCAGGCCCTCCTACACATTCTGGGCACTGCACACCTTCTGGGGAGTGCTGCCAATCCCACCTCAACTGAAGGGACAGGGCAGGTGCCCAGCAGTCAGATGTTCAATGACCTAACAGGTTTCAGGAAAAGAGCAAAATCACTCAAACACGGTTTCTATAGAAAGGAAGGAAACTGTACGGCACTTACACTTTATGCCTCAACAGGAAAAGCCAAAAAACCTCTTTCAGACAATAAACATGGAATTTAATTACTTCCATAGCAGCAGATCATTTAGTATACGTGAACACTTCTTGGGGGTGCCAAGTCCTATCTCACAAAATTTGGCATTAAGCTCACACATCCAGATAGCTGTAGAATATGGAACACAGGTATCCACTGTCACAAGTCCTCCACTCTGCAAAAGAGAGGACCTGATGTTTTAATGAATGTTTGTAATTGACCAATTAATCCAGCACACTTTCTGTGGAAATGCATTCGTTTTCTACAGCCATAGTGGAAGAGAAATTGTCCCTATTTCTTTTCCCTGGCAACATTCAAAAGCTAAGCCCTGAGTTACAAACCACGGTGGCAGGCTTACTATTTCAACAATCGCTGTTTGCTCAAATAAACTCGTTAACGCTTTAAGGGTGACTCCTTTTAATTTTTTTTTTAACGGAGTCTCGCTCTGTAGCTCAGGCTAGACTACAGTGGCACGATCTCGGCTCACTGCAACCTCTGCCCTCCGGGTTCAAGGGATTTTCCTGTTGCTCAGCCTCCCAAGTAGCTTGGACTGCAGGTGCGTGCCACCAAGCCCGGCTAATTTTTTGTATTTTTAGTAGACATGGAGTTTCACCGTGTTAGCCAGGATGGTCTCGAATTCCTGACCTCCTGATCCGCCCGTCTGATCCTCCCAAAGTGCTGGGATTGCAGGCGGGAGCCATTATACCCGGCCACTCTCTTAATTTGTAATAGGAAAAAGGAGGGCAGTTTCTACGGAGCAGTTTCTTGCTACACCCTACTCACAAGCTCAGCCGGGGTCTCCCGAGACCCTCCCCGTCTTCACCGCACAATATGAGGAGACTCAGGGCTGCAGCGTGGAGCTGCCCAGAGGCGGCTCCGGACAGGGCCAAGGTCGCCCCGCAGGGTCGGGACGGGACGCGAGGTGTCCCGACTGCCGGCCCAGCCGCCATCTTGAGGCAGAGGGGATGAAGGGCCGAACTGAGCCCACAAAGGGACTCGGAGCCCCGATCCCGGAGCTGACTGCGGGAAGGCCCGATGGCCCCCACAGTGGGCTCCCGCCGCTTCCGACCACCCCGCCCCCTCCTGTGGGGACCCCCGACTCGGCACATTCACCATTTCCCAGCTTCCGGGGTGTCCTGGAGTCTTAGCTACAGATCTCCTAGTGCCTGCAGGTCACAGAGCAACAGAGGCTCTGTTTATTCTCAGAACACGAAGCCGCCTGGGCCTCTCAGATCGAAGGACTCGGTGCCGCGGTAAGGAGACCCGAGCTCTGACTGTAGTGGACAAACGCCCCAGCCAAATCAGGAAGCCACTCCTGCTCTCAGGCTGCTCCCGATTGGACGATTTCCACTCCAGCGCCCCTGATTGGGTAAAGCTCCAGGCCCCGCCCCTCATCATTTCGGAGTATTTTATTTTTTGAATGGCAGACCAGCTCATTGAGGTGGGGCCACTTGCTGAGGGTATTATAACTAATTTTGGGGTGAGCTGGGACTTGAAATGCACTTGCTTTCCCTTACCTGGTTCTGCTTGTATAAGGCATCTTATTAGCTAATTAAGTTTAAGAAGGACGGCATCTGGACACCTTTAAAACAACTTTTTTTTTTTTTTTTTTTAGAAGGAGTCTCCCCCTGTCACCCAGGCTGGAGTGCACTGGCGAGATACTGGCTCACTGCAACCTCAGCCTCTCTGTTTCAAGGGATTCCCCGCCTCAGCCTCCTGAGTGGCTAGGACTACACGTGCGTGAGACCAGGCCGGGCTAATTTTTTGTATTTTTAGTAGGGACGGGGTTTCACTGTGTAAGTCAGGATGGTCTCCATCTCCTGATCTCATGATCCACCCGCCTTGGCCTCCCAAAGTGCTGGGATTACAGGCATGTGCCACCGCGCCTGGCCTAAAACAACTCTTTAACCATTTTAATAACACAGGAAAGACCCTCATCCCATCCCTTAGCACCTCTCTCACCACACCTTACTCCACTGCTCAAGACAACTGTGAGACTGCAGAGGGAACTGCTGGGGATTTGGGGAGCATGCAGTGGCCAAGGCACTGGTGGCTTCCTTTGGGTGTCACTCAAAATCTCGTGGTCAGGAACATCTTTTTATCAGTTGGCTCAGGGAAACTAACAGACATGAGGATTGGAATTTTTTTTTTCTTTTCTGAATTTCCCAGAAAGAAAGGACTATCCAAACATCCCAAAAGGCATTCAATTATACGTGAGGCTGAAGGTCTCCCTGCTCTGGAGAGGGGTGGCCTGGCAGCAGCCACCAGCTGCAGTGAGCTGAGATAGTTGTAGGAAGTAAGAATAAATGAAAGGTTCCTCTTCAAAGCTTTCCCCTTAGTTCATTACGAATAAATAAGTTTCTTCAAAGGTTAATTTACTTTCAAGCTTTTGCTAATAAAGTAGCTGTTAGTCATAATAAAGAAGTAAGTGCATCCTGTGTTCCTAGTTCTTACACTTTAACCTAAATATTTGCCCTGATATGCCTGGACAAGCCCAGGGAAGTCTTAGGTCATAACTTATTCCCCTTCCTTATTTGAAAATGTTACCGCTTCTCTAAGCATTCTTTGTTACTTCCTCATTTCCTTTGTTCTCCTCTGCCTTTACCTGTTTAGAAAATTTCCAAGATTTTAGCCAATCGAGTCAAGCATAGAATATGAGGTCCTGTTCCGGCCAATGGAAACTGGACATAGCAGTAGGGTGATTGTGTCACATTATGAAAGAAGTTATAAATGTCCCTGTCTCCCTTGTTCCGATGTGCTCTCATGGCAAGACTGCCAGTAAGCTGCACCCTTCCTGCAGGACGTAAAACTAGGCTTGCTGAGTGATCCACTTTCTCAGTGTGGATTCCTCCCGACTTTATAAATCCTTTTCCAACAATAGCACCACTGCAAGGAGCCTTAAACTTGCCCACTTGTAGACAGGCCACCTCCACACACCTGCTTCTTACTTCGCAGGCTCTGATCCTCAGGTCCATTGAGGTGGGCTGCCTTCTTCCCATCTCATTAGCTCTCCACAAGCATCTAGTGATCTCTAAAACCTACCCCAGGATGGCAAACGTCAGGTCCTCCTCCACTCTCCCGGCGCTCATGCCATCTGGGGAGTGCTGCCAATCCCACCTCAACTGAAGGGACAGGGGCACGTGCCCAGTCAAATGTTCAGTGACCTAATAGGTCCAGCATGCCTAGGGCCTGGCTGCACAACCTGGCACCCCTCCCCAACCTGGCCCTCACTCCAGCCTTTTTCCTTCTGTCACCAATGATGGGATGTTCACCTGTGCCACAATCCTGAGTCTAGTGACTGGGCCAAGTAAACCCCAACTGAGTGCCTGTGACTCCACCCTTTTACCTCCCACTCAGGTGACATTACAAGCATAACCCTGAATTTGACTTAATTTATACAGATTCCTCTCTTAGTAACCTGACCACAGCCCTCACAATCCAATGAGACTGGGGCAGCAGGTTCCAAAACCTCACTTTATTCCAATGTGAAATGAAGACATGATGGTTCAAAAATGAGAAAAAATTCCTCATCGGCTGTGGGGATGCTCCACTTGCCAGCAATGCCCACCTCCTCTGAAACAAGGTGTCTGGTGACACTGTACCCATAAGCAGCTCTCTGTAAAGCCCCAGGCAGAGGTCACAGCTGAATGTGACTCTCTAGGGCTCACAGGGTAGAATCTCCTCCCTCAGTCTGGGCTTTGACAGCAGGCACAGACAGGTGAAGAGAGGGTGCAACCATGGCCTGTGGGGTTGCCTGCCACCCACAGAGCTAGTCTCTGAAGAAGGTGCTCTGTGGCATGGAGCAAGGCTCCACAGAGAGGTGACAACCCCTCCTGTGTCTGTAACTGTTCCCCAAGATCCATGATTCGGCCCTGGTTCCCCAGGTCTCTTACCCACCCCACCCTCCCTGTGTCAGGCAGCTCAGGTTAAAATGGGGAGAATGATATATTCAGACTGTAGACCCCAAGGTTATGTCCATCTGGGGTACAGGGAGCAGGGAGGCCAGTCAGAGCCTGTGTCAGCACCTCCTGCTGGGCTTGAGGGCAAACAGCCCAGGCTGGGCACAGGGACATCTAGGGGACACCACTGACAAACCAGTCCCCCTCAGCCTAGAGCTATCACCAGGCCAATCATGATAAATAAAACCACCACCAGGCCAATCATGATAAATAAAACCACTGCAGACTTCAACCTGCCACAAAACTAAAGTGTACCCCAACCCCCAGCCCTGCCACAGAGCTCTGGCTCCCTATCTTTTTTGGCTTACAACTTAGACATTGAGCCAGGTTGGGCCTGGGAGTTGTGGCAGTAAAAGCAGCAGCCATGTCAACCATGCAGATGAGCTGAGAAATCCCATCTGCACATCATCCACTCACCACTGTCTTGGCGCGATGTACAGGCTTGGAAGGACAGACTAATACTCTTGGTCATGGATGTACTCCACACCCCTGCTGGAAGATCAGGAGGCTGAGGGGAATGCGGGGACCCTGAGGGAAAAATGGGGAGCCGGAGGGGCCCCTTAACCATTCATGGGACTTCAATTGGGCCTTTGCATTGCATATTCACTGAATCAGTGCAAAAGCATCTTTTAGTGGGGCATTCAGGCTGGAGTCCCAGGAGGAAGGTAGGGGTGGCACATGGGAGAGAGGCCTGCCCCTTCTCCTGGAGTCCACATCACTGATAACAGGGCCACTGACTATCTGTCTGTCTCTCCTCCCTCTTGACCCCTGTAAGCTCAAGGAATAAGGTTCCTTGGCAGCCACAGGGCAGAGAGCTCAGTTTCACTGACCCCGTTGGCTCAGGCTCAGTTGCCATAGGCTCCTCAGCCCTAGCTCTGTTTTTTTTTTTTGTTTTTTGAGACAGGGTTGCACTCTATCACTCATGCTGGAGTGCAGTGGCACAATCATGGCTCACTGCAGCCTGGATCTCTCAGGCTCAAGCGATCCTCCCACCTCAGCCTGCTGAGTAGCTGCAACTACAGGTCACACCACCACTCCAGGCTAGTATTTGCACTTTTTTGTAGATGGGGTTTTGTCATGTTGCCTGGGCTGGTCTCCAACTCTTGGGCTCAAGTGATCCGTCTGCCTCGACCTTCCAGAATGCTCTATCCCTATTTTACTGGACTCCTGGAGCTGGTGGTGCTGTACCACCTCTACTATCAGATTCTCCTAGTCTTCTGGCTGAGAAGGTGGGAGGGCAGGTGGGGTGTCAGACTGGGCCAGGGCCCTTGACCCCCCTCTAGCTTGGTTAAACTCCCACTTTGGACAGATCAGGCTCTGTGCCTTATTCAGTGAGATGTGTCAAACAAGTGCTTCCCTCCCAAAAGCAAAAAGATCCCTAATTGTTGACAGTCAGGATTCCATGCATTTGACTTGGCCGAGGGCCCAGCTGCCTCTAATTCTCACACCCAGTTCCAATCGCTGCACTCTGTGGCCTCCTTGCTACCAGACTGGGTGTAGACAATGGGTGTGGGGCAGGGCTGCTGATACCCCTGGCTGACCAAACCCCTTTCCCACCATGAGGGGAGACAGGTGGGAGGTTAGGGGCTCCCAAAGGCAGCACTGCTTGTGTCAGCACTGCAGGAGTCCTCAGGGCCTGCTCCTAAGGCACTTTGCACTGGAGCGAGAGGCAGCTGGGAAGGAATAAAGCTACTCCTTAGGAACCGAAATGGAAGATTACCAAGAAATATTGTTAAATGAAGTAAACAATAATAACCGTCATCTGAGGCCTGCCACACTTTCAAAGGAAAAAAAGAGGGAAAGAGATCACATGGGGTATTTCTGGAAGCATTCACAAGGAACTTCTCATCACTGGTTGTACTTTTCAATTTTGGGCCATGTCAGCGTATTACATATCTTAAAAAACCAAAGGCCAACTTCTAAGTAGCCAGCTGTGGAGGGGCCTCAGCAGAGAGGAATGAGGAGGATGTCACTGATGACCTGGAGCTGCTGTAAGACACTGGCCATGCTGGGAGCTGTGAACCGAGGGGCTGTGGGGATGAGCTGTGAATGAGGCTCATGCTACTTGGGCTGGGTGGGGGCTGGGCTCCACCCATGGACACACCTGGAGGGGCAGGATGCTGGCACTGCAGCTGATGGGTAGATCCTATTCACGGTGCCCTGCTGGGCCACGGCCTCCTGGGCCAGGCCTTTGATGTTCTCTGAGCTTTCCTTCTTGTGGTCCTCACCCAAAAACAGGGGAGAGAGCAGAGGCAGGAAAGGATCAGCTGCCCACAGGTGCAGTTCAGCCCGCCAGTCCTGGCATAGCCCACCTGGGCCTAATAGATGGTGTAGATGATGTTGGCTTCCTTCTCCTGCTGCAAGGCTGACCAGAACTCAGCTTTGCTCTCACAGACCCAAGCAACAAGGTGGTGACTGCCAGATCTCCCCAGAAAGGAAGAAGACAGCCAGAGTATGGAGGTGAGGAATAGGGGGTCCCCATCAGGCTAGGACTCTCGACAGAGACAGGAATGCCACTGGCTTCTGAAAAAGAGTTACTTGTGTGTAGGACATTTAACATGGTCAACTCCTAAGCACGAAACACCAGCAGCAGCACTCGGGGACTGTGACCTTCACAACCACCCAGCAACTTCCAAATGTTCCTAAGCACAGCTCAGCTGGGCTGCTGGTTTGACTGCTCCCTAGCTTGCAACCAACACAAAGCTCCCGATCCTGAATCTGGGAGCCTGATGGGAAGGGGTTCTAGTGAGTGTGGTCAGAACAAGCCCTGCTTCACTGTGCAGAGTTTCTCTCCTCAACAATCCAGCCCCAGAACAACCCAGGGCGCCCGTGCCCCCAGCTGGGTGCAGCCGGCTGCCGCTCCAGCCTCACAGGGCTGCTCCTTACCTGTGCTCCACAAAGGCGTTTGTGCCTATGGGTGCAGGGGAAGCCGCCATGGGAGCACTCCTCTTGCAGCCCCTTGTGGGGCACAGGCAGGAAGCTGAGGTCAGGGGGAGGGGGATTAGCAGGTAGAGAATGCAGTGGCACCTGTCATTGCCAGTGACACCCTTTCCCTCACCAAGAAGAGCTCCACGTCCTCATCACAGTGCTTGAGCACACAGTGTCACAAAGTCTCGAGCAGCTAACTCGTGCTCCAGCAGCTCCAGGCACCACGGGGGCCACACCACCGTCTTGCAATGTCAGTGAAGCTACAGATGACACTCTGCTCCTGGACCCATTCCAGGATGCCACGGATGAGGACTGGAACCTGACCCAAAAGCTGCAGTCATCCACCTCCGCTGTGTCCAGCGTGTACAGACCCTCCAGGTCCGCTGCACTGCGCAACTGCTCACCATTCAGGTCACTGGTGAATGCTATAGAGGCCACCACGTCCCCACCCAAGTCCTTCTAGTGGCCACTAACAACAAAGCCCAGGCTGAAGACGATGTGGCTCCAGATGAACATCTGCAGCTTGGTCTCCTCAGTGGGGCTGATGGCCATGACAATGCCCCTGACTACCATGGTGCCCCATGTGGCTGCCACCCTGAACCTGCTGTGCACCTGGGAGGGGCTGAGACTGGGAGGGTGAGAGGCCACGCCCACAAAAGCCTCAGGCTACATCAACCTGACCCAGCTCACCAAGATGGAGGAGGCAGTCAGGCCTGCCTTGGGAGCCAGGGACTCTTGCCTCAGTTTCCTTATATTTAGAGAAGGGCAAGAAAACCATTTTTTGAAAAAACTGAACACTTAAGGAGGTGCAGAGTTTAGTGGCTAACAAGGAGTGCGAGGGCTGGGGCAGGTTTGGGATCCCCCAGCCATGTTCCCAGCAAACCTGGGCAGGTAACTTCAGACCCAGTTTCTTATCTACACAACGATGACAAAAAGTACTGATATTTACAAGGGGACCAGAAGATTATAGGAAATGATGCTTATCAAGCACTTGGAATCATCCTGGTAAAGTTAGTACCCAAAAAATTACTTCTTCCATGATCACCTCTAGGCAGGAAGTTTAGGAGAGACTTTTTTTAAACAATTATTTTGTCCTAATTTCTCTCAGAAACAGCATTAATGATGTTTAAACCCCAGCAAGCTGAAAGTGCTACATCAATGAGCCCCTGCCCTAGAAAGGCCATGATGGGCACCATGTGCTCAGGGAAGGGCCCCATGGCACTCAGTGGAGGGTGGGAAGCTGGTTGGCTCTGGCCACTCAGCCCAGATAGCAGGCAGAGCCTTCTCCTCCCAGGGACCCAAAGTCTCAAAGAGGCCAGAGAAAGGTGCTGGGATGGTCTGCCAGGAAGCAGAAGGCTAGAAGGCCTTCAGGGCACATGACAGGACTTGGACTGTGCCAGCTTCCCTCGCCTCCCTCCTGTGCACAAGAAAACCTTCCAGCAGGAGGCAGGTGGGCCTGAGGCTGTGATGCTGTCACTCACTCACCAGGGGCTTCGGGCCCCTTGAACATGGCTCTTTCTTGCAGCAGCTGCTCAGGTCAGTTCTTTTTGGCAGGTCCCTCACTGTCTGCAGCTCCTTGTTCCAGTTCTGGAGCTGCAGAGGGACCAGGGAGGGAGACATGGGCTCAGCCTGTGAACTGCATCCTGCTCTGGGAAGTCCCTTCTCCTCTCTTCTTACGTACAGCCCCAGATTCCCCAATGAGCAGACCTGCGTGGAGCCTCAGGGAAATGTAAAGAACCCCACCTGGCACCCAGGAAGGAAGGGGGTTCCCAGTGCGGGTAGGGTCAGGTCGCAGGTCCCTATGCAGGGCTGTGCTCCTCACAGCCCAGCCTCGGGGTGCAGGTGCTTCTCCATACGTGCAGTCCATAGTGTGCTCCGTCACAGGGGCCATCCAGCTGCATGCCTGGAATGGGGTGACCCCCTTTGTAATGGGTGGTGCTGAACCCGATGGCAGGCAGGGGAAAGAGAGATGGGGCCACTCTGTGTGCTTAAGTGCAGGACATAGCCTGGCTTCACTGATTCATCCCACAGCCTAAGAGCAACCCCAGAGCAGAGGAGAGGGAGATGGAAGAAAGAGGGGAGAGAGAACGGCAGCCTTGCTCTTGCCCTTGCCTAGTGCCAAGGACTGAGCAGCCCAGGGCAGATGGCCTTTTCCTTCCTGAAGGGGTGCTCCATGGCCCAAGCCTATGAGTGGAGAAGACATGAGAGGGCCTTGCCTGGCTCCCCACCAAGTTACCAGCTTGCAAGTCCTCTGGGTTGGCTCTGTCCCTGGAGAACACCCAACACCACCACCATCCCCATGTGACAGATGCTAAGGTCATGGCCCAGAGAGAGGTGACTTGCCTGAAGACACATAGCAAGACTGGGGCATCCTGGGACCTGACACTCCTCACTCCTCATTTCTCTCCCTGGACAGGGCTGGCAGGCCCAGCTGCTAGCTGTCCTCTAGCAATAAGGCAGTTACCTGAACCCGGACTCCATTCCCAGGCCCACCATGCTAGCAGAGTGACCCGGGCAGAGCCCAGAGTCCTCCATTTCCTGCCTACAGCATGGGGCCAGGAGGAGCTGGGGCAAGGCTGGGCTTTCCACCCTCATCCTCCCCAGCAGGCTCAAGCCCTGGTCCCCAGTTCCCCTCCTCCATTGTACCCGCAGGGAGAAGGGCTCGATCCTGGGGCCAGGAGCTCCACAGAAAAGCCTGAATCCTGAATGGTGACTTCCTATCTGGTGGTGTCATCTCCTGGCTTGGCCTCATCCAGCCCATGTTCCTGGGGTGGCTCAGCCTCCTCCTTCCTCCTTCAGGCTCCTGCTCCTTCTTCATGCTCTCCAGGCAGTTCCCATTCAAGAACATGCGTGATGGTGGCTCTGGGGGTGACAAGAAAGGCACTGAGTCAGATGTGTCTCGCTGCTGAGGGAGGGCTGTCTGCCTCACCCCTCCTGGGTGGGTACGAGTTGTATGGAACAGTGTCCCGTGCCTATGACTCGTGCCTTCCTGAGCCTCAGCCCCAGAGTCCCAGCTTGATGCGCCTGCAGGTCACCACCTTCTCCCTTCCACATCCCGTGCCTCTCTCCTCCACTGCTCCTGGACCCACCACAGTCTGGCTTCCACCTAAGCTCATGCCCAAACCACTCTCCCCAGATCACCAGGCCTCAAGGGCTTCTCCAGCTCAGTGGCATCAGTCCACTTAGCAGTACCCCAGGCCATGGCTCATTGCCTCCTCCTCCTCCCTGAACAATGCCACACCCTCATCCCTCCCTCTGCAGCTCCATCCTCTTCCATCAGTCCTGAGCTGGGGATATTGGGCCTCAACCTCTTATTCTCACCTCACCGTCTCCCATGGCTTCAAAGGTCCTCCCATTTCCCAGCTCTCATAGCCAAGCCTGGCCTCAATTGGGCTTTTCAGACCACGGAGACAGCTGCCTCCTGGGCATCAACATGTGACTCTCCCTTCAGTATCATCAAAGACTCATCCTGCAGGGATGAAATTCATCTTTCTCCACAAACTTGTCTCTGCTCTGCAAAGGCCCCCCCACTCCTTATGAAGTCACCCATCTTCAATCTCCCATCTCCTATTTCAAAAGTGCTACCTGGAACCCTTTTAAGAAGTGCACTGCTCACAAAATCAAGCTGCCTTTTTTATCTTTTGAGACCAAGTCTTGCTCTGTCACCCAGGCTGGAGTGTAGCACCATGATTTAGACTCACTGCAAACTCCACCTCCTGAGTTCAAGCAATTCTCCTGTCTCAGCTCCCAAGTAGCTGGGATAGGCATGCACAGCCACCGTGCTTGTTTAGTTTTTATATTTTTCATAGAGACGGGTTTCACCATGTTGGCCAAGCTGGTCTTGAACTCTTGACCTCAGATGATCTGCCTGTCTTGGTCCCCAAAGTGCTGAGATTACAAGAGTCAGCCACCATGCCTGGCCAAAATCAAGCTTCTAAAGCCAGTGCTCTCAGGCACCAGCCTAAAGGCAACCCCAGCTCCTGCCGCTCCTCCACTGAGGTCTACATTTCCCAAATCACAGAAGCCCATGATTTGAGAATACCTGACACCTGCCTTCTCACCTCTGTGCTTTTCCATGCTGCCCCTAACATCCCATTCTGTCAGGCAAACACTGACTCAGCCTTTAAGGCCTAGGTGAAAGTGGCTACAGGTGAACTATTGCTGTCCACCTGCCGCCCATCCTTCTCAGAGATCAGTGGAGCCCCATGAGGAGGGAACTACTCTTCTGATCTGTCCACAGCCTTGACCTCCAAAGTTTAGATGTGAATGGAGCAGAATAAAAGCAAACTTTTTATTTTGCAGTTTGGCCTTGGCTCTAATGGTCAGGCTGCATCTGCTTGAAATCCACAATAAAGAACAAAGAGTTTACAATGTTGTGAATTACAGAGTGGAAGCCGGAAGTTGAGAATCAGGGGAAAGAAGTGAAAATTTAGAATTTTACTGCAGGCCTTAGAAGAATTAGGTTGGGGGAACAGGATCGTGGATTTGAGACCCTGCTTGCCATACAAATGCAGGGAAAAGTCAGTCCCCCTGTGGAGTGTTAAAATAATTAAATGGGAGGCACTTACACTGAAATGGCTGTAGTGCCCTGGGTTTCTACCTAAGAAATCCAAAACATAACTCATGCATTTCTTATAAATAACTAAGGAAAACAAAAAATTCTTAATTAACCACAAACCAATTAACCTTTGATTACATAACCAGGAAATTTCCGCCTGGGCAGTTCAAATAAGGGGACTACATAACTGCAGCCAATCAATTACTGAATTGGGTTTGCTTCCTCATGCACCTTATAAAACCCTTTCCTTCAAGCCCCTCCGGTGGACCCAAACCACAGTCCATGGCTGTGGCTTCCTGAATCACGAATCGTTATTTGCTCACAGTCTTCAACGTTTTAACCAAACCTCAGTTTAACTTTTACAAAAGAAAGGAAGGATCAGGGACCCCACGGACCACAGCTTCTCTCAAGCCCGAACCCTGCACCACAAGCCGGGTTTCTCCCTTAAGGACCCTCCCGTCATCACCGCACAAAGTGGGGAGACGCGGGGCTGCAGGCACGGAGCTGCCCAGAGAGGGCTCCGGGCAGGGACGAGGTTGCCACGCAGAGATGGGAGGGGACGGGACGCCCGGGTCCCAGCTGCCGGCCCAGCCGCACGGTGCGACCCAGGAGACTCCAGGTCCAGACTCCAGAGCTGCCCGGGGGAGGTCCAGGTCGCCGCCGGTTCCCGCCGGCCCCCTAGAGAGTCTCGGGAAGCTCGGCCCCGCAGACTCACTATCTCTCGGCTTCAGGAGCGCCCCGATATCCTCCCAGCACCTGCAGGACACAGGGCAAAAGAGGCCGCCGAATGAAGGAGAAAGAGCAGCTGAGACGGACCAAGCAGGTACGCCCACCTGTAAGAGAAAAAGTCCAGCCCATAATTCAGGAAGTGCTTCCCTTTGCCGGTTGCGCGCCTGATTGGACAGGCTCGACCATAGAGCCGCTGATTGGATAGGGCTCTAGGCCCCGCCCCCTCGACCCCTGAATGACAGGAGATGCGATTCCAGGTGTGGCTGAATGAGGCCTGAACGAATGATTGTTGTCTGCTGCCCTTTCCAGGCGGGGCTGACTTCCTGTGTTGGGCCCTGGAGCTGCCAGGAACATTGGCATTTAACCTTACGCGTAAGGTTATATCAATTTATGAGTAATATACGTAATATTTAAAATTGGAAATTATATAATAACAGTTCTTCTAAAATTTCGGATTTCATAACCTTCATGGCCTCTGGTCCCTTGAGGCGGCAGCATGAGAATTGATAAGAGAGGGAGTCCTCTAAGTCAGAAATGTCCCATAGGAATAAAATGTAAGCCACATGTGACATTTACAGTAGTCTAGTGGCATCGTAAAAGGAAAACAGATAAAATTGATGGTAATACTTTAACCCAATAGATCCAAAGTATTATCACTTAAATATATGAGCAATATAAAATTATTAATGAAGGTGTTTGGGTACTAAATCTTTTAAAGTCACTAAATCATTTAAACCTCTAGCACATCTCAGTTCCAACCAGCCCCATCCAAAGAGCTCAGCAGCCCATCGTAGGAAGTGGCTGCCACACTAAAGAGAGCTCTGAGGGCCCTGGTGAGTCTAACCTCAGGAAGTCGAGGGCCTGGACCCCCTTTCCGGCCAGAGGTGAGGGAACACCCTCAT
Source organism: Leontopithecus rosalia (assembly GCA_028533165.1). NCBI lineage: Eukaryota > Metazoa > Chordata > Mammalia > Primates > Cebidae > Leontopithecus > Leontopithecus rosalia. Next base: position 13,750 of record JAPYYA010002576.1, read on the forward strand.
CCTGTCCATCTCGCTCCTCATGCCCAAGGGTGGGAGAGGGCCCAGTGAGAGAGCTGCGGCTGCAGTCAGGAGGTGTC
>JAPYYA010002578.1:0-13821 GCA_028533165.1 Leontopithecus rosalia
TTTTTTTTCAGAATAAAGCAATATTTTCGTTCACCCTCCCTCTTTCTCTTCCTCTTTCTTCCTCTCCTTTACTCATTTTTTTTCTTTCTTTCCCTCTCTCAAAAAAAGAAAGAAATCAACTTGTAAACCTCTAGATCCAGGTCGGCAATATCTCTCTGATTGCTTGATTTCCTTCCTTCCCTTCCCTCCCTCCCTCCCTCCCTCCCTTCCTCTCTTCCTTTCTTCATCCCTTCCTTCCTCCCTCCCTTCCTCCTTCCCCCCTTCCTCCCTTCCTCCCCCCGCAAAAAAAAAAAAATTGTTATTTGCAGAGGTCAACTGGAAAGGAAGGAACATTTTTAGCAACCACCACCTATGCCTTCCTACATACACTCAATGATCTTGGACATCAAAGGTTCAAGACATTGGGAGTTTGGAGGGGGTTTGAAGGGAAGAAACCAAAAGACAGCATGCACCTTCGGGGCCAGATTGCCTGGGGAAGCAGGAAGCCCATCATCGACGGAAAGCGATGGGTAGGCAGGCAGGAGCGTTGTTCTGTGGCTTCCCCAAGAATCCATGCCCTTCCAGATCCAAGGAGGCTGGCTCAGACAGCACTGACTCTGGGTCCCCCAGTTACTATGCCTAGGAAGGAAGGAAGGAAGAAAATGGGAAAGAGCAAGAAAGAGTAGCCACAGTTTTCATGAAGAACAAAAGAAGGGTCTAGGTGCAGTGGCTCATGCCTGTAATCCTAGCACTTCTGAGGCAGATCACTTGTCAGGAGTTCGAGACCAGCCTGGCCAATATGGTGAGAACTCATCTCTACTAAAAAATTCAAAAAAAAAGAGGCTGGGCGCAGTGGCTCAAGCCTGTAATCCCAGCACTTTGGGAGGCCGAGGCGGGTGGATCATGAGGTCAAGAGATCGAGACCATCCTGGTCAACATGGTGAAACCCCATCTCTACTAAAAATACAAAAAATTAGCTGGGCATGGTGGCGTGTGCCTGTAATCCCAGCTACTCAGGAGGCTGAGGTAGGAGAATTGCCTGAACCCAGGAGGTGGAGGTTGCGGTGAGCCGAGATCGTGCCATTGCACTCCAGCCTGGGTAACAAGAGCGAAACTCCATCTCAAAAAATAAAAAACAAAGAAACAGCCATGGTGGCAGGTGCCTGTAGTCCCAGCTACTCAGAAAACTGAGACAGGAGTATCACTGGAACCCAGGAGGCAGAGCTTGCGGTAAGCTGAGATCGTGCCACTGCACTCCAGCCTGGATGGACAAAGATTCTATCTTTAAAAAAAAAAAAAAAAAGGAGAAGATAGAACTTAGGATGACAAAATGAAGGTGGAAGGGGTGGAAGGAGTGGAGGCAAAACTGTGTTCACTTCTCTTTGCCCACCTCTCTTCCCGCACCCTGCCCTGCCACCATTGCCACTGTATTTGTCAATTTTGTGGTGCAGAAAGAGGCCTGGGTTGCGGGGGCAGACACCTGGGTGGAAGCTCTGGCTCTGTCACAAACACTGTGGTTCTAGGGAAGTCCCTTCATCCTCTGCAAGGAGGCTTTTTTATAGTCCCTGAGGCTGAGTGACGGTGATGGTGGTGGTTTGGGTGGGCAGTGTAGGGCAGTCAGAGCTCTGGTATGAGTCTCCGATGTGATCTTGGGTGAGTCTCAGTGTCTGCATCTGTGAAATGGGGATAAGAACATTCACTGTACATGGCTGTGGGGAAGATTCATTCAGGTAAGGCACAGGAAAAGCACTTTATAAGCTGCCTCAGTGTGTACAAAGACTGATTATGATACTATTAGGCTGACTTCCTACACTCACCACCCCCATTCTCAAATCCCAGCTCAGCAGCATGGGGTCAGGGGGTGCAGGCAGCCAGAGCAGACTGCCAGGAGATGCAGCTTGGCCCTTTCATGTGCCTGTTGCAATTGCCACCAGGAGCTCAGTGGAGCAGAGGGGTGGAGAGAGGGGCACAAGCTCATCCGCAGTTGCTATGGCGCCCCATCCTGGATTTGCCCATCTCTCCTAATGGAGCAAAGGGCAGACCGAGGGAGGGAGAGGGAGAGAGAGCACAACTGGTGCCTTCCTCTCCCCTTCCCTCCATCTCTCTCTGGAGCAGATGTGGGTGGGGGATGGAGGGAGCCTGGATACTGGACAGGAGGGGAGGAAAGAGTGGGGTGCCAGGATTAAGTGGTTTGAGATGGGGGCCACACTGAGAGAGGAGGGGGCAGGGCCCTCATACCTACGTCCAGAGGCCAGCTGCTGACGTTAGAGAGAAGAAAAAAGCAGATGAGCCGGCACCAGGCACCAGCAGGAAAGGGAGAGGGAGCCAGAAAGAGAGAACACCAGTATAGGAAGCGTGGAGGCAGACAGCCCCCAGCCTGCAGCCTCTGCCTAGGCTTTCCTGACCCTGGACCCCAGGGTCCTGAGAGCTGCCCCAAGGATGGGCACCAGGGGAACAGTCATGCCCCCTCCTGTGTGGGGGCTGCTAGGCTGCTATTTCATCTGTAGCTGGGCTCTGGGGGGTCCACGACCCCTCCGCTCTCTGCCCCCTCTGTCTTCCCAAGTTGAGCCAGGATCTGTGCCCATGCAGGTGCCCCCAGAGGGGGCCGAGGCTGCCCTCGCTTATCTTTACTCTGGAGATGCCCAGCAGTTGTCACAGGCGAATTGCAGTGAGGGCTATGAAGCGCGTGGGGCAGGAGCCATGCCAGGGCTCCCCCCAACCCTACAGGGGGCAGCGGGCACCCTTGCCCAGGCTGCCAATTTTCTCAACATGCTGCTGCAAGCCAACGACATCCGTGAATCCAGTGTGGAGGAGGATGTGGAGTGGTACCAGGCACTGGTCCGAAGCGTGGCTGAGGGGGACCCAAGAGCATACAGGGCTTTGCTGACCTTTAACTCTCCACCAGGGGCCAGCCACCTACAGCTGGCCCTGCAGGCCACCCGGACTGGGGAGGAAACCATCCTTCAGGACTTGTCCAGGAACTGGGTGCAGGAGGAGAGCCTACCTGGGGACCTGGACACCCCAGCCCTGAAGAAGCGGGTGTTGACCAATGACCTAGGGAGCCTCGGCAGCCCCAAGTGGCCACAGGCGGATGGCTATGTGGGGGACACACAGCAGGTGAGGCTGTCTCCTCCTTTCCTGGAATGCCAGGAGGGACGGCTCCGACCTGGCTGGCTGATCACACTCTCTGCCACCTTCTATGGACTCAAGCCAGATCTCAGCCCAGAGGTCAGGTAAGTGGGTTTGTGCAGGATTAGATGGGTGTGGGCACGTAGGGGAAGGAAGCACAGGTCCCCTCAGCTGTGCATGGGTCAATTGGTATGAACATGTGTATGCCTGGGGGGCACACACATATGGATATTTGCACTCAGCTATGTGTACTGGCAGTTGGCTCTGGGAATCTGTAACTATCTGTTAACACATACAGGTGTGAGTGTATGTGTGTATGAATCGACCCATTTAAGTCATATTTATCTGGGTTTATGTGCTCGAGCACATGCAGGAATGTCTGTGAGCCTGTGTATATACAAATAGGTATACATATGCAGCATAAATGTATATCCAGGTATACACCCGTGTGTAGAGATGTGTCAGTAGAGACAGGCAGAGGTCTTGGTCCCCAGGCCTGAGGAGCGAATGCAAGAGGGAGGAGAGGTCTTGGTGTGGATGACAGTGACAATCCATGCACCAGACTTGTCAGAGGAGAGCCGGGTGGGCACTCCAGGAGTTCAACCTGCTGCTCTCTAGCAATTGAGATCTGTAAAAGGAGACTTCCCAGGAGAAGGAAAACATTATTTTTTTTAGACAGAGTTTCACTCTTTTGCCCAGGGTGGAGTGGAGTGGTACAATCTCGGCTCACTGCAGCCTCCACCTCCTAGGTTCAAATGACTCTCCTGCCTCAGTATCCTGAGTAGCTGGGATTACAGGTGCATACCACCAAACCCAGCTAATTTCTGTATTTTTAGTAGAGACAGGCTTTCACCATGTTGGCCAGGCTGGTCTCAAACTCCTGACCTCAGGTGATCCTCCCACCTCAGCCTCCCAAAGTGCTGGGATTACAGGCATGAGCCACCACACCTGGCTGAAGGAAAACTCTTGAGGGGGCTTGGAATCAATGCTCTTTCTGCCAAGGAGCTGGGTGAGTCCCCAGGGCCATCTCCTTACACCAAGCAGGCACCACTGTCCTGCCTGTCTTGATGATGCAGAAGGTTGTGATTCTCCTTCAGTAACTGACCTCCTCCCTCAACCCCAGGAAAGAAGGATTGAGGGTCCTATTGGGAGCGGCAACTGAGCCCAGGATGGCAGGGCATTCAACAATCAACACTCCTTCTCCAGCTCCGTGCCCCCATTCATTGTTCCCAGCAGGGTTCCCCTCCTGCCAGCAGGCAGTCTGGCTTCTTGCCAGCTCAGCCCAGAGCAGAGGCTGGGGAGCTGCTGGTCCAGGTCAGGGCTCCTCCATTTCGTATCTCCTTTCCTGTGATCAATTCAGACCTGGCTTGGGCAGAGAGAGGAGCTGGTTAGTAGCTGAGCTGATCTCTGTTTGTATGTGTGTGTACATACATGAGGAACTGTGAAAATCCCCTTCAGAGGATCACCAGGGTCCTGACTCCTGCCATGGCTTGACATGCGCCCTCCCTCTACTCCTTAATAGAAACCAGGAGATGATAGGATGTCAAAAAGCCGAGGGCTGCAGAGAACAACCTAGTAGGAAAGAGACTGTTGTCCACAGAGACAGTTAGCATGCATGACACTGGAGAAATGGAGTGTGTGCATGCTCTTCCCACACACCACAGGTGCTGGGCTAAAGTTTGCAAAGACTGCATTGTCCCCAAATCCAGTGCCTGTAGGGGCAGAAAAGTGTGATCTCTATTCCTTTCCTCACTCATCGTAAGGGTCACAACACTCTATAACAAAAGACAGATTAACAAGAGAGAAGGCATAACAAAATTCTTTTTTTTTTTTTTGAGATGGAGTTTCACTCGTTACCCAGGCTGGAGTGCAATGGCACGATCTCAGCTCACTGCAACCTCCGCCTCCTGGGTTCAGGCAATTCTCCTACCTCAGCCTCCCGAGTAGCTGGGATTACAGGCACTCGCCACCATGCCCAGCTAATTTTTGTATTTTTAGTAGAGACAGGGTTTCACCATGTTGACCAGGATGGGCTCCATCTCTTGACCTCGTGATCCGCCCGCCTAGGCCTCCCAAAGTGCTGGGATTACAGGCGTGAGCCACCGCGCCTGGCCATTTGTTTGTTTTTTGAGACAGAGTCTCACTCTGTCACCCAGGCTGGAGTGCAGTGGCGCAATCTCAGCTTATTGCAACCTCTGCCTCCTGGGTTGAAGCAATTCTCCTGCCTCAGCCTCCTGAGTAGCTGGGATTACAGACACCTGCCACCATACCTGACTAATTTTTGTATTTTTAGTAGAGACAGGGTTTCTTCATGTGGCCAGTCTGGTCTCGAACTCCTGGCCTCAAGTGATCTACCCGCCTCAGCCTCCCAAAGTGCTAGGATTACGGGCATAATCCACTGCCCCCTGCCTATTTAATCAAAGTTTTACATGACACAGGAGCCTTCAGAAATGAAGACCTAGTGGCAGAGGCTCAGTGGCTTACACATATAATCCCAGCACTTTGGGAGCCCAGGTGGGAGGGTGGCTTGAGCCCAGGAGTTCAAGACCAGCCTGAGCAATATAACCAGACCTTGTCTCCACTAAAAATAATTTTTTAAAACTAGCCAGGCATGGTGGCACATGCCTGTGGTCACATGAGGTGGGAGGATCACTTGAGCTACAATCATGCCACTGCACTCCAACCTGGGCAACAGAGCAAGACTGTGTGCCAAAGAAAAAAAAAGAAAGACAGAAAAGATAGACTCAGGGAACACTGTTCATTGTTATGCTTAGTTTCAGTGAAGAATGGTCAGCCCTGAAGAAATGAGATTGGACAAAAGAGGCTATGATCTAATGGTGGCAGACCAAGTGTGGAAACTCAGCCAGGCCCTCTCTGTTTAGCTTCCTCTCAGCCAATGTAGCATCCTTCCTCCCAGGTAGAGGGCAGGATCCCTCTGGAATGAGGGTCACATGACCTACTTACTACCAGTCAAGGCAGGCCAGAGAATTTCTTTATGACCAGCCCCTACACAGAAAAGCAGGGGAAGATGAGAGTAATACTTCTTGGTTTTATGTCTTGCTCTGGGGGAGGGAGATTCTAGTTTCTATGACCTGCCTTGGGAAAGGGGAATTCTGGTTTCTAGAACTCACCTCAATGGGGAGAAGGAGGGGTGGGAGATAAGAGGGCAGGAGAAGGTCAGAGAGACCTTACTTCTGAGCCCTTCTCATCTCCTTTAGTTCAAAGTCCTCAACATGCCAAAGTGCCATAATTTGGAGTATTGTTTTCTGGGCCCCAACAATGCCCAGGGACACACATCCACTTTGGCATCCATCACTGTGCCTCTAACTGCTGATTCACTGCCGTAGGGGGCAGGTGCAGATGGCCATAGATCTCCAGAGTGTGGACATTGATCAGTGCGCAAGTGGCCCAGGCTGGTACTCCAGCACACACCTGTGTGATCTCAACAGCACCCAGGTAAGGATGAGGAGGATGCCGGGGGCGGGGGGGGGGGCACTAGGACTCAGTGCTCCAGGATCCCTCCCCAGGGCTCCTCCCTGAGCCTCCGTTACATATCTCCTTTCCTTCCCGGAACCACAGTCTCCATGTAACACAGCTCTGGGCTCCTCTTGGCCCACAAAGGGTGCTCCATTGGTCTCTCTACCAAAGGATATTCCATTTTGATGAAATAAATGGAATTGCTGGTTGGGGTGTGGGAGGAATCTAACCAACAAAGGAGCTCAAAGAGGCCTGGGACCAGTGACTGCTATGGGACCTAGGCCAGATGCAGGTAGATTCAAAACTCTGGGTGCAGGTGACTTACAGTGACAGAGGGCACTGGCTGGTAATCATGCAGGCCCAGCACTGGGAAACTGGGAGGCCAGTGAACTCATCCGCTCCGTGGTTACAATGACTGCACACTTGTTCCTGAGCTGAAATGAAGCCAGGGCAAGCCCTGTGGCCTGCTAGGGCTGGTGGGCATATTGTTCTGTGTGCACAGGTGGTCCTACTGCTCTTCAGGGCACACATGTCTGCAGCTAGAGGTAGAGGGATAGAAAAGGACTCCCACCATCCAGTTCACTGTTTAACCCAGACACATTCGCTTCTCTGGGTGCATGTTTGTTTAATTGTGCAGACTGTGGCACGAACAGAGTGCAGTCCAGTGGTCCAGGAAAGAGGGGAAGTTGGGCCACAGCTTCACAAGCACCACACACTAACCCTTCTAGGTGAGGTCAGGGGCTGGATATAGACTCTTCTAAGGTTAACCCCTTCCTTTGCGCCGCTGATGTCTGTTCCCAGCCATTCCCCACAATAGACCTGACTTCATTTGCTCATATTCCCTGCCTGGCTCTGAGGTCTACTCTGGCCCCTGCTGGGCAAACATCAATGGGAGGAGGTGGAGTAAAGGCTGGCCTTGGCATCCCACCAGCCTGGCATTAGCCTGGCATTAAGGCTGGGAAAAACAGCCCTGTGCCAAAGCCAGATGGCCCCTGATGAAAGAAGCTGCTCCTCCATGGGGGTCTTTCCAGTTCATTTGTGTGCCAAGGAGGGAAGCTGGTGGGGACCCTTTGAAGCAGGATGTGGGCACACAAGGTGTGGCTGGGCTCAGAGCTTTCCCTGCTTCCACCTCCCCAGTATTTTGCCCTAGCAAGAACTGGGCACTGGGAAATAGGTCCTATGAGGCTCCTGTCTCTGCCGGTCTGAACAAAACGGTGATTTCTCCCCATGCTCTTTGCTTAGGGTCTCTTTGGGAAGAGAGGCAACTGCAGAGGTAGGGTAGGGTACGGTTTCCACAGAGGGAAGACTTCGCAAGGACTAGAGAGAGCTTCCAGAGGGATTCCCCAGTGTGGAACCAAGTCCCATGGATAGGGAGGTAGATGGACCCTCCATCTCTCCCAGGAGGGAATATTCTTCCAGAGAAAGCCCCACATAAACACATATTGTGTTTGTCGTCCCCACAGTGTGTCCCCCTGGAGAGTCAGGGCTTTGTTCTTGGCCGATACCTCTGCCGCTGCCGACCTGGATTCTACGGGGCAAGCCCCTCTGGGGGTATGTAAGTGTGGTTAGGGCTGGGCATGTTTTACAGGAGAGGCTGGACAGGAGGGTACATCTCTGGAAGAAAGGCAGGTGGGGGCGAGATCCTGGGAGGGAACTTGTGGGGCAAGAGCAGAAGGTTGAGAGAAGCAGGAGAGGCAAGCAGGGTGCAGTGTGGGGGTGTCTGCACCTTCTGAGTATGAGCCCGTAACATGCAGATGTGATGCAAGTTGACCTACCAAGGAGCCCTAGCTTGGCATCACCTCTTCCTGGTACCCTGACCTCCCAAGGAAGCACCCATTCTCACTTGTCCCTGGAGCCCTAGATCACAGGAGAGTAGGGAGAGGGCTGTGATAACTATCAGGAGAACAGGCTGGGATGTCAGGATGCTCTAGCTGGGCCTGTCTCCCTGCACCCATCTTGTTTTTATAGGGTTAGAGGAGAGTGCCTTCCAGAGTACCAGGCAATTCGGGTCCCTCGAAGGCAGATCTGGGAGGCTGCTGCGGTGCCTGCCATGTCCTGAGGGCTGCAGCAGCTGCATGGATGCCACACCGTGCCTGGTGGAAGAGGCCGTGGCACTGCGGGCCACTGTGTTGGCCTGCCAGGCCTGCTGCATGCTGGCCATCTTCCTAAGCATGCTGGTCTCCTACCGCTGCCACCGGAACAAGGCAAGGAAGGACCCACACCTTATGCACATGTGTCCAACCCATCTCAACTGGAGACCTGAGACTACCTAAGAGCAGAATTTAGAAGAAATGGGTTCTAATCTTGATTCTAAATCTAACTCACTATGCAGCATTATGCAAGTGATTTCTCCACCTTGGTCTTGCTTCCTCATCTGTAAAATAAGGGCATTGAACTCGATTCATAAACGCTAGTTGAATATCTACTCTAAGCAAAACACTGCCTAGGCTCAAGAGGAAGTGATCTGGGCCCGCGCAGAGCTCCCAGTTTAATGGAAAAAGCAGACATGTAAATAAAATGACAGTACAGTGAGACGGGCAAAGATTGAGGTGTCTGTCCATTGCTGTGGGAGCTCACAGAAAGTCATCCTGCCTGAGATGGCATAGGAAAGACATTCTGGATGTGACATGAGCCAGGCTTGAAGGTTAACTGGACACTTACTGGGCCAAGAAGGGGTACCTGATTCTAGGCAAGGGAGCAGCCTGACCCAATGCTTGAGGAACGCATGAGATCCCTTCCAGCTCCAGCAGCCTCTGATTTGAGCCGAGGTCTGCAGCAAGGCCCAGAGTGGGAGGGGGAGAACACAGTGACGTGTGTGGGAATGATGTGAAACCTCGGCCTTAGCCAGGTTTACTGCCAGTGGAGCTGAGCCTGTGGTGACAGTGGGGGTGTGGCTGTGGGCAGAGAGGGCAGAGTCAGTGTTACAGGGTGAAGCCTTAGCTCAGGGCCTGAGAGCCTCCAGCGCCATCATCCAGGCTCTGCTCACATGCCTCTCTCCTTGCTTCACAGAGGATCTGGGCATCTGGAGTGGTCCTGCTGGAAACCGTCCTTTTTGGATTTCTGCTGCTTTACTTTCCTGTGAGTCTGTGGCCAGAGGCTGGCCCCACCTTCCAGCATCCCCTATAGCCCCAGAACCCTTCCTCTTCTCTGCCCTCTTGAGGGGATTCAGAGACCTCAGATTTCCCCTACTCATACCCACAAATGGCAAGCTGGTCTATGAGTTCTGGAGCCCCAGGCTTAAAAGAGCTCTGTGACTTGCAGGGTGACTTAGGGCAAGTTACCTAACCTCTTTGACATTTCAGCTGCTCCTCTGCAGAATGAAGGTGGTGATGCCTCTATTTCAGGGTTGTTGGGAGGATCCACAATGAGCTTAGCATGGGCCTTGCCCACAGCAGAAGCACCATGGAGAGCAGAGACTTTTGCCCCTTCCCACCAGGTCTTCATCCTATACTTCAAGCCCAGTGTATTCCGCTGCATCGCTCTTCGCTGGGTGCGGCTGCTGGGTTTTGCAATTGTCTACGGCACCATCATACTCAAGCTTTACAGGTATGGCCTGGAGCAGACTTTGCTCTCCTGCTGCTCATCCCAGACCACCCCAGCTCACTCATGGAATGCTGTTTTTCAAAGCCAGACCCTTGCCAGCCCCACTCCCCTGTTCCCCCAAGGACAACCCCCATCACCATAGCCTTCTTCTCCATGTAACTTTTGGGTGGTAGCAAGAGGCAGCAAACCATGAAAAGAATGGAAGGACAGGTACCTGTGTGGAAGGGAGGGCAGCAATGGACAGAGGCCAGGGCACTGGCTCCCTCTCCATGGTCCTCCCAGGTCCCTGCCATCTACCCTGTTTATTCATTTTTTTTTTTTTTGAGGCACAATCTAGCTCTGTCACCCAGGCTGGAGTGCAGTGGTACGATCTCTGCTCACTGCAACCTCTGCCTCCCCAATTCAAGGATTCTTCCACGTTCAAGGATTCTCCTGCCTCAGCCTCCCGAGTAGCTGGGATTATAAGCATGCCACCACACCCAGCTATTTTTTGTATTTTTAGTAGAGACGGGGTTTAACTGTGTTGGCCAGGTTGGTCTCGAACTCCTGACCTCATGATCTGCTCGCCTCGGCCTCCCAAAGTGCTGGGATTACAAGCATGAGCCACCGCACAAGGCCAACCCTATGTATCCTAACCCTTGCAGAGTGCTGCAGCTGTTTCTGTCTCGAGCGGCCCAGCGGAGCACCCTTCTGAGCAGCAGGCGGCTGCTGTGGCGTCTGGGGCTGCTCCTGCTACCTGTGCTGGGCTTCCTGGTTGTGTGGACCGTGGGCACCCTGGAGCGAGGCATCGAGCACGCACCTCTGGTGATCCAAGGCCACACTCACACTGGCCGCCATTTCTACCTATGTCACCATGACCGCTGGGACTACATCATGGTTGTGGGTGAGCTGCTTCTGCTGAGCCTGGCCTCATGCTCGTCCCTGACTCTCATCCTCCCGGGGTCCTCTTGTTCTGGTTCTCCTGCCTTGTCCCCAGACCCCCGGCCCAGGCTACCCCTAGCACATCCTTCAGAGAAAGGGGTGGCGCGGTGCTGAGGCGGCGCCGGCTCTCTCCCTCCCGCCTGCTCACAGCTGAGCTGCTGCTGCTGTGCTGGGGCAGCTTCCTGTGCTACGCTACGCGGGCTGTGCTCTCCGCCTTCCATGAGCCACGCTACATGGGCATCGCCCTGCACAACGAGCTGCTGCTTTCCACTGCCTTCCATACGGCCAGGTGAGGACCGACCCACCTACCAACCACAGCCCCTTCCATTCTGATATTTTGAGATGGAGTCTCTCTGTAGCCCAGGATGGAGTGCTGTGAGGCCATCTTGGCTCATTGCAACCTCTGCCTCACAGCCTCAAGCGATTCTCTTGCCTCAGCCTCCCCAGTAGTTGGGACTACAGGCACCCGCCACCACGCCCAGCTAATTTTTGTATTTTTAGTAGAGATGGGGTTTCACCATGTTGGTCAGGCTGGTCTCAAAGTCCTGACCTTGTGATCTGCCCACCTTGGCCTCCCAAAGTGCTGGGATTACAGGTGTGAGCCACCATGCCTGGCCCCCTGACACTCTTAATACCACTCCTCACCTCTCCCATCCCACATCATCCTGGTGACACTGCTATGCCTCAGCATGGTGAGGAAGGCCCCCACTTCTAGCTCTCCCCCTATCCCCCAGATGTCCCTACTGTACTGTACTCCAGGCGTGGCCCAGGCGAGGAGGCCCCTGACACACAAGAGGACTAGTACCTTCCTCCTAACTCCTTACCCCTCCCAAAGCACCTCTCCAGCACCTAACATACATACCCCTTCCCACACTTGCTCAGTCCTCCCTGCCTTCTGCCCTCACTCCTCAGTCATAAGAGCAGCAGGCTGCTGTGTGTTGGTAAGGACCAGGCCCTGTGGTGGAGGCAGTTAACCCACAGAGTGGGCCTAAGAGTCTGAAGCACACGTCTGTGCTATACACAGCCAAAGAAAGTGAGCTGGAGTAGTCTGGGAAGGCTTCTTGGAGGTGGGGATTAACGGGATTGAGGTGGGACCTAAATCTTGGAGAAGACAGGATAGGGCAGAACGCCTCCTTGTCCCAAGGGGATCAGGGCTGGGGCTGGGGTAAAACAGTAGTGAGAAGGTGAAGCAGAAGTGGCCACTCCCGCCTGCAGTAATGACCCGCGCCCCCATCCCGCCCCCAGGTTTGTGCTGGTTCCCTCCCTGCACCCGGACTGGACCCTCCTTCTCTTCTTCTTCCACACCCACAGCACAGTCACGGCCACACTGGCTCTGATCTTCATCCCTAAGGTGAGGCCTTCCCCTCCTGCCTGTGAGGCAGACCCCAGCCCCTCTGTCAGGGGTGCTGTGGATCTGTTGTCCCGCAGCGCCCTCTGCAGGCCAGGGTGAGGACAACAGAAGGTGCTGGGTGAGTGAGCAGAGTGCCAGGGGCCCTAAGCTAGGAGCCCACTTGGGGGGGAATGCTCTCTGCTTCCAGTTCCTGGGCAAGGGAAAGAAGAACCAGAGCTGGAGAGGCTCTCTCCTGTAGCTGGAAGGTTGGCACACTCTGATAATCTACTCAGAAGCAGGTACACAGGGAGAGGTGGGGGAGCTGAAGGAGCAGGCTAGGAATTGCAGGGTCGGGGGCTTGAAACCACCCTGTTCTCTGAGCTAGAGTCAGGGAGGATGATGGGAGTAAAACTCTAAAGACCCCCAGAATTCCAAATCAGAGAAGGGGTGAAGCGTCACCAAGTAAAGATGCATTCCCCAGGGCAGGTAAGAGTAGGAGTGGACAGAGAACCAGGGTGAGTCTTATTCCTATTCACATGCACCCCTGCCAGTTCTGGAAGCTGGGAGCCCCTCCCCAGGAGGAGATGGTGGATGAGGTGTATGAGGATGAGCTGGACCTGCAGCACTCAGGCTCCTACCTCGGTAGTAGCATCGCCTCAGCCTGGAGTGAGCGCAGCCTGGACCCTGGAGACATTCGGGTATGTGTCACCCTCCCTGCCTCCTTTTAATGCTAGCTTTTAGGAATGGAGCGGAGGGAGCACTGGGCCCTGCCACCTGGGCTTTGTGCCACTGTGAGTCCTCTTCCCTCCAAGACCTGCTCTCTCCCTTCTCCACCACTGCCCGAAACTGATTCCCCTGACTCTATTCAAAGGAGGCCACACACACCCAAGTGGAAAAACCCCAAAGCCCCAGAACCAGATGCCAGAAGCCCAGGCCATGTGGCAAGCTAAAGGCAGGGCCAAGAGTGGAGACCTACTCCCTCCCTCATGTCTTCCACTCTCACTCAGCAGGAGCATCAGGTCGGGGGCAGACTAAGAAACCCCTCAGCTGGCCAGGCATGGTGGCTCAGGCCTGTAATCCCAATACTTTGGGAGGCCAAGACAGGCGGATCACTTGAGGCCCGGAGTTTAAGACCAGCCTGGCCAACATGACAAAATCCCATCTCTAGTAAAAATACAACAATTAGAGCCGGGTGCGGTGGCTCAAGCCTGTAATCCCAGCACTTTGGGAGGCCGAGGTGGGCGGATCACGAGGTCAACAGATCGAGACCATCCTGGTCAACATAGTGAAACCCCGTCTCTACTAAAGATAAAAAAATTAGCTGGGCCCGGTGGCGCGTGCCTGTAATCCCAGCTACTCGGGAGGCTGAGGCGGGAGAATTGCCTGAACCCAGGAGGCGGAGGTTGCGGTGAGCCGAGATCGCGCCATTGCACTCCAGCCTG
>JAPYYA010002579.1:0-13820 GCA_028533165.1 Leontopithecus rosalia
TGGAGTGCAATGGTGCGATCTCGGCTCACCGCAACCTCCGCCTCCTGGGTTCAGGCAATTCTCCTGCCTCAGCCTCCTGAGTAGCTGGGATTACAGGCACGCACCACCATGCCCAGCTAATTTTTTGTATTTTTAGTAGAGACGGGGTTTCACCATGTTGACCAGGATGGTCTCGATCTCTTGACCTCGTGATCCACCCACCTCAGCCTCCCAAAGTGCTGGGATTACAGGCGTGAACCACCGTACCCGGCTTCAAAGCATTTATTTTTAAAGGTGGCTGGGGAAAGGCAAATCAGGAAAGAAAAGTAATCGAAGGTTCCTACCCAGAGAGTGAGTGTGGAACAACACACACCAGCCGTCATGCCCAGGCAGGGCCAGAAGCCACAGGCGATGAGACATCACAACCAAACCAACACTGACTTGCTGACATTGGAACTAAAAGATTCCAAGTTAATTTGAGCGCTTCTAGCATAAAGAAAAGACAAATATTTAAGGGGCTCGGTATCTCAATTACCCTGATTTGATCTTTACAAATTATACGAATGTATTAAACAGTCACATGTACCCCAAGGTATGTATATCTGTTATGTACCAATAAAAAAAATTAAACATTAAAAAAAAGATGAAAAGTGAATGCTCCTGTCAGACACCCATGTCGGCAGTACCCGTCAGCAGGAAACTGAGTCCCAGTCATAGCTTCTGCAGGTAAGTATCCTTCCCCATTTAAGTACAAACCCCTTTCATCTTTGGGAAAGGGGAATTATTATAAAACTATCAGAGAATAAAACATTGCCTGAATGTACTCAGCAGGTCTAAGCAGTCATTATCAGGCTGTTGGACAACTCACAGGTGCCCTCAGTCACTTCCAGCACATTCATAACTATAAGTAATGGTTAAACATAAACAGTGAATGTCGGTGTTTCTCAGGAGACTCCCTCTCTATGCAGGACTCCCTTCCTCCTGCAGCCTGCCCCTCACCAGCCACAGCCACTGTTCTTTGCATCCTGTATGGCACCCTTTACAATAAACAGGGCGAGGCATTCCTGAGGTCTGGTGCGTGGGGGCAGGCATGGGTCTTCTCCCAAGCTGCCTCTATCCCACGGCCCTCCTCGGAGTCCCTGCTGTAGGGGTGTCCTGAGGTCTGGCGTGTGGAGGCAGGCATGGGTCTTCTCCCAAGCTTCCTCTATACCACGGCCCTCCTCGGAGTCCCTGCTGTAGGGGCGTCCTGAGGTCTGGTGCGAGGGGGCAGGCGTGGGTCTTCTCCCAAGCTGCCTCTATCCCCCAGCCCTCCTCAGAGTCCCTGCTGTAGGGGCGTCCTGACAGCCATGGGACTTCTGGTCTACTCGCTCTCTTCATTCCCTCCATTCCAGATTCCGTGTTTCTCTCTGCTCCACAGAACTCTTGCTCCAACCTTTGTGTTCTGAGTACAGTCAGCTTTCTAAGTAGGGTTTACCCACAACCCTAAGCCCTTTCTACATGCCAGGCTCTCAAACTGACCTTGATCACTGACTTGGAGTCTTTAGCCAAATCCACACCCATCCTTTATCCCATACTCCAAGCCCTCCAGGAGGGTCTGTCAATCATAGCTCCTGGTGCTATGCAGAAACTCTGTGGCCCCAGGAGGCCTGCCCTCTCTGCTGACTTCCTGTGTTCACAGTCATCTAGCAGAGACCAGGCAGTGGTTGCTTCTCCTTGGAAATATAGCAGACAGCAATGGGTCCCTGAGATAACCCTGTCTATTCAGGGTTGTGGACCGTATTGCAAATGCTTATGGGTAATGACTTCAGCGTCCTCTGCATCTAATTACATCTCTAGGTTAAGAGACGATCACTTCTGCTTCCTGCACATAACACAAAATCTCTTCCTTTGCTCCTGAGTGTCCTGTGCTCCAATGTCCATCATTAAACTCTCCATCTTTGCTCATCTATAACAATGAATATAAACATCAAAACCACGAATGGTCAGATTCAGGATAAAAATAGCATGACATGAAAATATTCTTAGCTTAAGAATAATGCTCAGTGAGCATTATTCCAAAAATTTTAGAACCAGTTTCCCCTCTGCCAGTCTTGGCTCAGATCTCCTACAACTTAAATTATTTCTCCTAGGTTTCAGCTGTGTGGTAAATGTATATGGGTCTTTGTCCCTGGTACAGGACTACTAAATCCTATGGGATTTCCCAGGTGATAGGAGCTCTTTTGTTCTAATGGGTCCATTCTTGGTGGGTCCCTAAACAGCTTCAGGGTTGGGGCTCATGTCTGGAAAGCCTACGGCATGATTAGGGAGGGGTGTAAGTTCATTTCCACCCCCACAAACACTGGGGAGGGGAGAAGAGCTGGATATGGAGCTTATCACCAATGGCCAAAGATTTTTTTTTTTTGGAGACAGAGTTTCGCTCTTTTCACCCAGGCTGGAGTGTAATGGTGTGATCTTGGCTCACCGCAACCTCCGCCTCCTGGGTTCAGGCAATTCTCCTGCCTCAGCCTCCCGAGTAGCTGGGATTACAGGCACGCGCCACCACGCCCAGCTAATTTTTTGTATCTTTAGTAGAGACGGGGTTTCACCATGTTGACTAGGATGGTCTCGATCTCTTGACCTCGTGATCCACCCACCTCGGCCTCCCAAAGTGCTGGGATTACAGGCTTGAGCCACCACACCAGGCATGGCCAAAGATTTAATCAATCATGCTTACATAATGAAACTTCCATGAACACCGTAAATGACAGAAATGGGGGTTTTCCAGTTGAATACTTTCACAAGCCAGGAGGACAGGAATACTTTCACAACTCCAGAGTTCAGGAAGCTCCTGTGCCTGGGACATCCTCCACCCCTCTCCCTGGGCACCTCTTCCATCTGGCTGTTCATTGGCATCCTGTATGTTATCCTTTACAATAAACAGGTAATAGGAAACTGCTCTGTGAGCCATTCTGGACAACTACCAAATTCAAAGAGGAGGTTTGAGGAATCCTAATTTATAGCCATCAAATACAGGAAGCCCAGGACTTGTGACTGGCATCAATGTGGAGGCTCTGGTGGTACTGAGCCCTTTACTTGCGGGGTCTGCACTGCTTTCAGACAGTGTCAGAAATGAATTAAACTGCAGGATATTCACCTGCTGTCCAGAGAGCTGAAGAACTGGTTGATGTGGAAAAACCCACACACATGATGTCGGAGTATTGTGGGTAAAAACAGTTCATAAGTTACAGTCAATACACTTCTTACTCATTCTTACAGAAATGCATCTGTTTTTCTTTTCAAACTATACAAAATCCCTTAAACTCTCATTTCATACACTCGAAAAAAGGAAGCCAGAAATTCTGAGAGGTCGCAGCATCCAAACACAAGTATTTATAGTCTGGCCTCAAATATCCACATATCTTATCCTATTAAACTTCAACCCTGTATTTCAGAAATAAATTTGGATCCTGTATCTCCCAGCCCTCACTTTCACTTTCTGAAAATCACTTTCTAATCAACCCCCCCCAAAAAAAATCCCCCTATGACCATGTAGAAATCCCAGCAGTTTCAAAGCTAAGTCAACGTAATGGGAATTGAGAAGACTCCAGAATAAAGACATAACAATTAAAAGTTTGACAAAACCTGCTACTCTAATATTTATATTATTAATGAATGATGATGTCAGAAACATTTTACTGCAAGAGCAGGACAATATTTTCTAAAGGGGTTTTCCATTGAAACTTCTGGCCATTGGAGAACTTTTTAAAAACATGAAAGATAGCCATGAACTTTCCAGTAAATGCCAAATTCTCTCATTTAAACTACATGGTTCATCCAAGAAAGGCTTCAATAAACATTTATTGAATTAAACTGAAGGGATGACAAAAACTTGATGATTTCTTGGCATTCATTCCAATCCTATATTCTATCATTCATCCAATAAGCAATGATCAGAAACTGCTGAGGCACCGCACAGGAGACCAACAGATATTACATGGAACACACGCAACACCCTCCATTTGTCAAAGGGAGAAGGAAAACACAGGCAACAATAGCTATGGAAGATCCAGACTGAGAAGAAACTTCAGAACAAATTCTTTTACTTCCACATGTAAAAACAAAGTATCATTATGATTAGGGTAGTCAAAGGATTTATAGGGGTGAAGCTTAATTTGGAAGATGAAAATCATGTGACTCAGAATGATAAAAGATTCTGGAAGGTGGCACAGTGACTTTATGCAGAGAGACAGGGCTCTGGATACGGGATGGAAGCATTTAAATATGATCTAAAAGGCAAAAGAAGTCATTTGACACTCATAAGGAATAATGAGTTTTTATGATAATTGAAGAATTCAACACCAGCGAATTTCCAAATAAGCCAACAGACAGTACTGCTAAGTTCTGTGGTATGAGTGTCCACCCATATTCGTATATGAGAAAAGATGCAGCTATCCTCATTGAAAAACAAATCTAGTCACCGCAGACCACTTACTTTTGGTCAATGAACGGCAGGCATTCATTTACACAAACACCTAACTAATCATTCTCAGTGCTAAGGGCAGACAGAGTTCCTGGTTCCTGAAGGTGATTTGCCAAACCCATTTTCCATTCTGAGAGAGAATGGAAAATTCACTGTCATTTGAAAGAGACATTCTAGCCTTTGCAAAGCTCTAGGGAATCATTCATGCTTCACAATTATTGGATTAAGAGTGATGTTATTCCTGTT
The DNA here is from genome assembly GCA_028533165.1 of Leontopithecus rosalia. NCBI lineage: Eukaryota > Metazoa > Chordata > Mammalia > Primates > Cebidae > Leontopithecus > Leontopithecus rosalia. Next base: position 4,685 of record JAPYYA010002579.1, read on the forward strand.
ATCAGATATATTACAAAGTCCTTAGTGGATTTACAAATGCCTGTCACATTCCAAGAAATACTGTTTATTTAAGAGTACTGGAGTCTGGTCAAATTGCCTACAGAAAAACTACTCTCCTTTAATAAATGCCAGCAATGTGATTCCCATCTACATTCATCACTACCCATTTTTATTTTTGCCCTAAAGTAGTTTTATATTGATCAAAAGTAAAATGCCATTCATTTTATTGGAGGACTGTCTTAACAGGCAGCTGCGGCAATCTCTCTTCAGGGAACCTTATTTTCAGCAGAATGACATTGTAAAAGAGATTCTGTCTACATTGACTTCCTTTCTCCACCCAGGTTTCATCAGCTTTATTCCCTCCAGAGCCAGAGCAGTTCTCATTCCTACTAAGATGTAGTCACTCTGTGCTGAGACTAGCAGGCTCTGTATATACAAACTGGACATCCCAACTCTGAAAATCCCAAGCCCAAAACCCAAAACTTTTTGAGGGCCCACAAGACCTTCACAGGAAATGCTCATTGGAGCCTTCTGGATTTGGGGGTTTTTGGATGCTCAACAGGCAAACGTACTGCAAATATTCCAAAATATGAAACCAGAGACATGTCTGGTCCCAGGCATTTTGGATAAGAAATGCCCAGTCTGTGATATCAAGTGGACAGAAAGAGCTAACATGTAAAAGGCAGGCAGGCTCCCTGCATTGCCATCTTCCACTTACACAGACTGTGAGGTGGAATCCCTCTTGCAGAGAGGAAATTAAGACACAGAGAGGTGAAGTTACCTACGCAAGGACACAGAGCTACCAAGAGAAGCCAGGCTTCAAGCTCGAGCAGCCTGCCTCAGTCTGAGCCCCACATCCAGGCACCACGTTACTTAACAACCGGGAAACAAAGACCCAAAGAAATTTTTTAAAAATCAAGTTAGAATAAGCAGATAATACCACTACAACCTACCTGTAGCCCTCTAAAATCTCATTTCAAAGAAAGCTATAATCAAGTTAAAAAGTGATAGCTACTAACACTGATCATTTACTTAAATCCTCCAAGTCGGCTGGGCATGGTGGCTCATGCCTGTAATCCCAACACTTAGGGAGGCTGAGGTGGGCAGATCATGAGGTCAGAAGATCGAGACGATCCTGGCTAACACAGTGAAACCCCATCTCTACTAAAAATACAAAAAATTAGCTGGGTATGGTGGCACACTCCTGTAGTCCCAGCTACTCGGGAAGCTGAGGCAGGAGAATTGCCTGAATCCAGGAGGTGGAGGTTGCAGTGAGCCAAGATCACACCACTGCACTCCAGCCTGAGCAACAGAGTGAGACTCCATCTCAAAAACAAACAAAAACCGCCAAGTCTTGCTGTTAATTCCTTGAATTTTTTTTTTTTGAGATGGAGTTTCGCTCGTTACCCAGGCTGGAGTGCAATGGCGCAATCTCGGCTCACCGCAACCTCCGCCTCCTGGGTTCAGGCAATTCTCCTGCCTCAGCCTCCTGAGTAGCTGGGATTACAGGCACGCGCCACCATGCCCAGCTAATTTTTTGTATTTTTAGTAGAGACGGGGTTTCACCATGCTGACTAGGATGGTCTCGATCTCTTGACCTCGTGATCCACCTGCCTCGGCCTTCCAAAGTGCAGGAATTACAGGCGTGAGCCACCGCGCCCAGCCCAATTCCTTGAATTTTTAAATGACTTAAGAAAAAAGTATGTGAGTGCATTCCCACCCTAAGAATTACTTCCAAACAGTTTATCTACAGCCAGTCAGAGCCTTCATTACCAATGAACAAACATCATGACTACTTTTGTGAGTCTGTACATTAAGCAATGAAGAGTTTGGAAATACGTGCAGCAAACGTCCACAGTGCTTCATAGATTATCCTTTATCGACACTTCCACGTGATGTCATCAGCGTTAACCAAGACACGCTGCTCTGAACAATGTGGTTAATCAGTCCACGTGGCTGGCTGCAAAGCCCACACCAACCCCAGCCTGTGACCAGTATGTTAAATACCACGTGACAAGCACCATTCTACAATGAACGGACAGCAGAGTAGTTGATGTGATTCCTAACCCTGAGAAGCTGGAAATTTACTTAGAAAATAACTGAAGTCAGGAGTTCCAGACCAGCCTGGCTAACATGATAAAACCCCATCTCTATTAAAAATATAAAAATTTGGGAGGCCGAGGTGGATGGATCACCTGAGGTCAGGAGTTTGAGACCAGCCTGGCCAACACAGTGAAGCTCTGTCTCTACTAAAAATATATAAATTAGCCAGGCATGATGGCGGGTGCCTGTAATCCCACCTACTTGGGAGGCTGAGGTGGGAGAATCACTTGAACCCAGGAGGGGGAGGTTGTAGTGAGCCAAAACCGTGCCATTGCACTGTAGTCTGAGCAGCAACAGTGAAACTCCATCTCAAAAAAATAAAAATAAATAAAAATTAGCTGGGCATGGTGGTGGGTACCTGTAATCCCAGCTACTGGGGAGGCTGAGGTAGGGGAATCACTTGAACCCAGGAGAGGGAATTTGCAATAAGCCAAGATCACACCACTTCACCACTCCAGCCTGGTGACAAGAGTGAAACTCCTTCTAAAAAAAAAAAGACAAGACCTGAGCAGTGAGACAGGAAGTAGAGTATTATGCTGGAAAGAGCGTATGGACAAACTGCAATATCTTGGTGTCCTGACTTTATAGTTTTGGCTTCTGTCTCACTTTTTTCACTTAAAATGGAGGTCAGGAGGATCCAACAACCTCAGAGCCCGCCCTGGGTGCACTCACTACCCATGGTCACCCACCGCTTTCAACATCTGCCCCTGATGAAGTCCTTACTGGGCAGTGGTTGCCAACCTGGAAAGGGCCAGCACCTGATTCAGGAGGCGTGAACCATCACTGTGGGAGAAACACACCTGCCCAGATAGAGTCATCATGAGTCAGCAGCAACTCACATCTCTGGCAGGTGCCAAAGCTTCAGGGTGGATAGTAAAATTCTTTATAAAACACAGTATACACATGGCTGTGAGTGTTAATCTACAGACAGCAATGAAGAGCATTACTAATGAATGGACAGGAGAAAGAGAAGACAGAAAAGAAAGAATAGGCCAGGCGCAATGGCTCACACCTGTAATCCCAACACTTTGAGAGGCCAAAGTAGGCGGATTACAGACCATCCTGGGTAACATGGTGAAACACTGTCTCTATTAAAAACACAAAAAACTTAGCTGGGAGTGGTGGTGTGTGCCTGTAGTCCCAGCTACTCAGGAGGCTGAGGCAGGAGAATTGCTTGAACCTGGGAGGTGGAGGTTGCAGTGAGCCAGATCACGCCACTGCACTCCAGCCTGGGAGACAGAGCAAGACTCTGTCTCAAAAAAAAAAAAAAAAGAATTGAAAATAAAAGAAAAAAAAAAGGAAAGAACATTCATGTCTGCCTGGCCTGCCTGAACGTGACTCATCTCCACACTTACTCAAGGGGCCTGAAGAACAGAAGCTCATGCTCTTAAAATGTCATTTTGTGGCTATCACAGACTCCAAAAATAGCTAATGCCTTTTCCCATCCCCACTTCATTGGATAAATACATCTCACATGATATAAAATTATGATGATGTGGCACAGGGGAGAACAGTTCCTATTAATCAATACAACAAAATTAAAATGTACTTGGTGAGGATTTTCATGTAAAAAAAAGGCAGTGAAATCATCTTTATGCAGAAACCAAATTCTGTTTTTATTGAGACAGGGTTTCTGCCACCCAGGCTGAAGTGCAATGATGCAATCAGCACTTGCTACAACCTCCGCCTCCCAGGCTTAAGAAAAACTTCCACCTCAGCCTCCTGGCTAGCTGGGACTACAGGTGTGCACCACCACACCTGGCTAATATTTTGTATTTTTTGTTGAGATGGGGTTTTGCTATATTGCTCAGGCTGGTCTCAAACTCAGGCTGGTTCAAGCAATCTACCCACCTCAACCTCTCAAAGTGCTGGGATTACAGGCATGAGCCACTGTACCTGGCTCCAGGAACCAAATTCTTAACCTGAGTTCAACAATCAAAGGCCACAGGAAATTCTCTTTCTGCGCAGCAATCTCAGTATCAAATTTCAGTTATTTGGTTCTTCCTTTTGGCTTATGTAGATATAAAATAAAATAGACAAAAAACAGATATATGATTCACCCTGCCCAATTTTTTTAAGCACCAAAATCTTTTAGTGTATTGTACTTGCACAAAAATACTGCACAGTATAGTTCTTTTCAGTTCTAACCTGCAAGTTTTTTGGTCCACAGGGAACTCAAAAATTGCGTTCTTCTTTTCAAGGCCTCCATTAATTTGCCTAATTTCTAAGACTAGGCTTCAGTGAAGTCAATGGAAGGTTTTAGTTAGTACTATATTCAAATTAATATATAATGAACTATGCTTTAATTACTCTACTTGTACCAGTATGCTACATCATGCTGAAAAAACCATCCAGAGACATTTATGATATCATTCCTCTTTTGTTTCACCAATGACCTAGTGCTCAGATGTTCATTAGAATATTACTCTCATAATATTAGTTTCATTGAAAAACAGATATTAGGAGGCCAGCAGTTATTAAATCAATAGTATATGACATTTCGATTTGATCGCATCAATTTCAATTTAGCCAGTGAAATATTTGTAACAAAAATGTAATTTTAAAATTCTTGCTGAACACTAATAAGCATTTCTATTTGTTACTTACAGGTGTAAAGGGTGCTTGTATCCAGTAGCTGTGCATTCATTCAAGTTAAAAAATAGTGATGAGAAATGTAGTACTGTGGTATCATACATTACAATATGAACCACACGATTTCTAACAGGCAGGATGTGGTGGGTGCTGAGGGGGCCCCTAAATGCATTAACTCAACTGTTGTCATGGAAACACGATGCCAGCATGCTTCAGAGGAAGAAGCAAGAGCTGCTAAGGCACAGAACTTCTCCACCCAGCAGTCTGAGCTTCTGTTCTGCCCTTTCCAGACACTGACGTGGCAACCACTAAATACAGAGAGCTTGCAAACCCCTCTATGTGCTCTGCCACAGGTGGGGAGCTTCCCTGGAAAATGCTCACTGCCAGGCAGCCTGGACTCGATCTAACAACGGCTTCAGTCTCCAGAGTCTTCTTCACACCCCAGCTGCCCTGGGCTTCTCCCCACCAACCATTTCCAGATGAGAAACAGGGATGATGAACCTCAGCACTATTAACCTTTTCGGGGCCAGGTTTTTTGTTGGGGGGCTGTCCTGCCACTGTAGCATGTTGCAGCTGCATCTCTAGTGTCTACCCACTAGATGCTAACTGCATCCCCCACCTGGGACAAGTGAAATGTCTCCGGCTTTGCCACATGTCCACTGAAGGGCACATTCCCCTGGCCCCTGGGTTGAGGACCATTGACTCAGATTCGGTGAAGAGAGAAGTCGGGTATCGTTGATGAGACGTCTGATCTTGCGGTCTCCTCCCCCTACACTTCTGATGAGCTTCCTCAACATCAGTGCATTATCTCTGCCTGTTTCCAGCATGAACTCACCCTGGTACCCTTCAGCCCCTTGGTGTGATCGGTGCCAACCATCCCTGTTAATTTTGACTCCCCTGAGGCTGTCTCAGCAAGACTTGGAAATCCTCACTTGAATCTGTGCAATCTACACGTTACCCTCCCACTGCCTCCACTTTGAATGTCTGGTGTATAAAATTCAAAGATGCTGTTATCAGTGATGGGAATAACCAAAGACAGCGGTGAGCACAATATGGCTACAAAGGTTGCTTTGCATGCACAGGACGAGGACAATAACTCAGTTACTCCTTCACCTGCCAGCCTACTACCACTATGGCAGCAATCATTTCCAACCTGCAAATAAGCCAACTAGTCACCTAAAATGGTACTGGTCCCCAAGGAAGCCTTTATATATTAAGGTGCATTCTGATGCAAAGACCAGACAGAAAATCCTGCTCAACCTGGCATAAACCATAAGGAAATCCATTATCTCACATGGCAAAGGATTCCAGAGAAAAGGCAGCTCAAGACTGGTGAACAGAGCCATCAGCAATGTCAGAAATGACCCGGTTCTTTTTGTCCTCCTTCTTCCACACCCTAACTGTGACAGCTTCCCCCGCGTGGGCTCAAGATGTATGCAGAAGCTCCAGGCCTCTCAGGCAGAGCAAGGGACCCCTTTCCTATGCTGCTTCTTCGAAGCAAGAAAACCTCTTCCAGAAATCACCAGCAGACGTCCTCATGTATTATTGACCCAAATTGGTCAGGAGACTCTTCCCAAGGCAATCACTGACAAGAAAAATGGGGCCACTCTTCGGGCTTACACCACTGGTTCTCGTTCTACACAGGGGGCATCGACCACCCTCCCGGGTACAGGTATTTATTTAGCAAGGAACAGGGGCGGCTGTTCCTTAGTACAGTAAAAAATCATCCTGGCCAAAATCCCAGGAGAGCCCTCGTCAAAAGCAACTGAGTGAGAAGGAGTTGACCAACACATTCCAGTTTAAATACCACACAGAACAGGCAACACTTAATACATCCAGCATTCATTTTCTGATTATTTGTTATAATAATACTGAGTTTGCTCAGCCTTTAAATATCCAAGCTTACTTCTAAAACCTGGACAAAAGAAAGAGTTTAAAAAAAAAGGTGTGGCCTTGGGTTCAAGGTACATCCGTGCATCCTGCCTCTTCCACTGTCTCTCTGTATGAGGTATGACTAGAAATTAACTTCTCTCAGCCTGGCAATTCCTGAACTTAACCAGTAAGACTCCTAATGCCTCCTGAGCCAAGGTACTGTGAGGATGTGAGACAGTATGTGCGCCGTACCCAGAACGAGGTCTGCGGCCCGTGGGTGCAAATCACTAGAAGGTTCAGTGCAACACTTCAAAGAATGGTGTTGGAGTTCACGTGGTCATCTATGGCTTCAATTACATTTTTCCTTCCATGCCTTTTTATGCTATCCCAAAAGGTCTGAAAAGTAATACGTTTTCCAAAGACATCCTCAATGTGAGTGGTGAATCGCACAGAAATCCAGGGTTTGTAGCACCCCGGCCATGCCTTGCTCCCAGTCCTGCTGTTCATAGACCTGCCATCTCTCAGAGTCATCGGATACAATGACAGAGGCTCAGGGAGTGCATGCCTCAGTACAGACTCACAAGGGAAATGACCACGTTTTCATCCCTTTGCCGGGAGTGGGGGTGGTGACGTGTGCGTGCATGTCTGCATGGATTTGCTTGCAGAAGAATACAGATGCCAGGAGGGAAAAGAATGAATCCTGTTGTGATCTAGAGACATTGTGGGTCCTGACAAGTGCAAGGTCTGGTTAAATATTAAGGCGCTTTCAGGGCGATTTCTGCTCTCCTAAACTTAGCTATTCCTTTTTCCAAGTTGTTAAATACAGGACGTTATGTATTCACGTAAAGGTTTATCTCACGTGTCTGTGCTGGCCTTTCTGGTTATAAATGGCACTGGCAACAAAACGAGGCAGGTTTGATCTTATCCTTGACTTTATGTCATTGAGACAGGCAGATTCAAAGTAGGGTGGCTGGCGGAGGGATGGAAGAGAGGACGCTCAGGACTGAACAGTCTCCATGCCCTTTATTTACACCCTGCAAAGCATCCCAACCTCCTCAGGGTGCCCTGCCTGGGGTAGGAGGGAGGGAACTGAAGGGCAAAACCCAGTGGCATGGCCATGTGCTGGGCTCCCCTTATGACATGGGGCCCTCATTTTCCATGAGGTCTCAAACCTCTGAAGTCCGAAAGTTAAAAAGAGAAACTCAGACTTCCCTTTATGTCAGGTTCCTCACTGGAGACACAGCTATTTGCAACTATCTGTTCAGAAAAGGAACCACGGGGCTTAAATGGACAGCCCAACCTGTAAAAAGCTGGTGGGTATTTTTGGGGAGACTGTGTCCAAACAGTTTTACTGTGGCTTAAATCCAGAAAAACATCTTCTATAGATAAAACAATTACACCCTTTTCTTAATTATTTTCATTAATGGAGAGTGGAATCGAAAATTTGAAATAAAAATAAAAATCTGGCACAATGATCAGTTTGAAATGTGTCTTGTTTTATGAACAAGAGATCTATCCCCTTTGCACACCTCAAAATCCATACGCCAATCACACAAAGTTGATGCCAGTATTATCCCACTCTCTCTGCAATCCCAGGAAGTGGCAAGAGTCAGAACTATCCATGGTAAGCAGAAGCCCTTTCGGAATGAGAACCCTGAGCAGATAACTGAAAGTTGACTAAATTCTTAATGTTGAGAATTAAAAGCAAGTTGCTATCTAGCAAACTGCAGGCTGCAGAGCTCAGGCCCCTGGGATCAAGCAGCTGTGGCCGCAAACTATAGATCTGGATTTTGCGATTTTTATAGTTACATTTATTGTTTGGCCAATGTTACCCTCTTTAGTGTGTCTCTTATAAGATTTTCTCCGATAGTCATAAAAACTAGGTGTCCCCGCTGGTCCTTTTTTGCCATGGAATACACGTGCTTCAGTTCAAGAACCAGAACACGCAAAGGATTCTGCAGACGAACCCTACCTCGCAGTTCTATATGCTGCCAGGGACGGGCGTTCAACAAACTGGGCTTCTCTGTGGTTTTCCACCCCAAAGAGATTGTTTAACAACCCTCTTCAAGTCTGTAAAGAGATGGGAATGGCAAGAGGAGGTGGAGTCGTAGGTGAGCTCTGCAGAATCTGTGCTTTCAGGCCCAGACACCAGGGATGCCTGGGAGAACAGACCTGGCTCCAGCCACGGGGTAGAAACCTCCCAAGTTCAATCAGTGGCACCAAGATCACACAGGGACATGCACCAGTCTGCTAACAAAATCACCTACCATCAAAACAGCGTCTATTTCTTTTTTTCTTTTTTTTTTTTGAGACGGAGTTTCTCTCTTGTCGGAACTGCTGGAGTGCAATGGCACGATCTCAGCTGACTGCAACCTCCACCTCCCAAGTTAAAGCGATTCTCCTGCCTCAACCTTCTGAGTAGCAAGGATTACAGGCACATGCCACCATGCCCAGCAAATTTTTGTATTTTTAGTAGAGACAGGGTTTCGCCATGTTGGCCAGGTTGGTCTCGAACTCTGGATCTCAGGTGATCCACCTGCCTGTGGATCTCAGGTTTCCCCAAGTGCTG
>JAPYYA010000258.1:0-15157 GCA_028533165.1 Leontopithecus rosalia
CATGGTGAAACCCCGTCTCTACTAAAAATACAAAAAATTAGCTGGGCATGGTGGCACTTGCCTGTAATCCCAGCTACTCGGGAGGCTGAGGCAGGAGAATTGCCTGAACCCAGGAGGCGGAGGTTGCAGTGAGCCGAGATCGCGCCATTGCACTCCAGCCTGGGTAACAGGAGCGAAACTCCGTCTCAAAAAAAAAAAAGAAAAGATAGTTCCAGCCGGGCATGGGGGCTCAGGCCTGTAAACCCAGCACTTTGAGCGGCTGAGTAAGGAGGATTTCTTGAACCCAGGAGTTTAAAACCAGCCTGGACAACATAGTGAGACCCCGCCTCACTTAACAGATATCGTAGTCCCAGCTACTCAGGAAGCTGAGGTGGGAGGATTGCGTAGGAATCCTCCACTGCAGCTGAGGTGGAAGCTGCAGTGAGCCATGATCACACCACTGTACCCCAAAGTGGGTGACAGAGCAAGAGCCTGAAAAAAGTTCCTTCCAAAAGAAAGGGAGTGAACTTGTTAAAAGTCTTCATTAGCTACTGACTTGATCAATAATTTATTTTTCTAGTAACACAATAAAATTCCAATTTGTTCCAGGGTAGCAACATAAGAAACTAGACAGAAAGACAGCAAGGCCAACAAAGATTGTACAGTATGCAGAATGGAAAGAAGAAACTATCTTTGCCCATCCTACATCTATATGGCCCAAAGCTAAGAATCACACAGATTGGAGATATCAAATAAGCAAAAGCAGGATCAATCAAAAAATTCTGTGAAATACAGGTCTCACGAATCTCCAATGCAGATCCTGTGGTTAAGAGACAACAGCCAACTATCTCAGGGTGAAAAAGATCAGTTTGAAACCTATTAATATGTAAAAATTAAAGGAGTTACAGTATGAAAAATGTGAAGAATGACTGGCAATCCTGCTGCCTTCAGAAATGACTATGCCAAAAAGGGAAAAGAGTATAACTTGAAAATAAATTATACTAAATGTTCAAAGACTAACATTTCATAAGGGAGAAGAGTGGTATGGTAGGGAAAGCTGTGTGTCAACTTTTAACTGCAGCTGTAGTGAAACACACTAAAAGCCTTGTCTTAAGACAAAAGCAGTGAAATAAAAACAATGCTTTTAAGCATATCCCCAGTGTTAACTGCTCATGACCATAAATTAGCCTTTTTCTGATAAAGAACTAATGGGATAAAAGGCCATATTAACAAGGGAAAAAGTAGTAGAAAATAAAATTGAACAAACTTCTCACATAAGACAAAACCATAAAACCTGTTTACAAATTTTTATACATGACAGAATTAAAGGTAAAAACACTCAAAACTTAAGAAATCTAAACGCAAAGTAGAAGATTAAATCATTCTTTCTAAACAAAAACTGAAGTTCAGAAGCATTTAATTTAAATCAGTGTATGAACACAGGGAATCCCTTCCATAGTACCTATTTCAAACAGAGAGGGTTCTCCACACTCCAGACTTACACACAAATATTAGAATTTGCAACCCATTATTTTCTCTCGTACACAATTTTTTTTTTGCTGTTGTTTTTAACTGTATTGGAGTGAAACTATTCAAACTAGGACTCATTTATTTACTTTAAATATCGGTTGTACCAAACAATGACACTTTTTGGAAATTAAACCTTATTCCAATAACATTAGCCAGCAGATTTTGCTAAACAATGCTTTGTTTAAAAAGGCATCACATATATTCTATTTTGTATAACTAATTTTTCCAGTATGCCTAAATAAAAATTTATGTTTATGCTTCAGCATAAACACAGCAATACTGTTTCCACTTTCTTACTAATAACCTGTATGTTTTCTTAGTAATTTTAAATATCTGCATCTGAAAAGTATAGTGTAGGCTGACCACAAAAGATGAAGCCTAACAGTCGGTAGGGGTACCACTCTTACATAATATTCTAAAAACGTGCTTTACCTAGGTACTCAGTGACTGTCACAGGAGTGAATATTAAACATTACAGTATCAATCCCATCTTCTATAAAGTTGACCTAATTTCAAGCCTAAAACTGAGGTTTCCACCTTTAGAAGAGTAGAAAACAAGAGTTAAGTAATTGGGTAGTCCTAAAAATACACATCACAACTACATGACTAAGATACTCATTTAAAACTTGTGCCAAGATAACCCCTCCCTTCCAAACTAAAATTGACTCACTGGCCTATTTTACTTAATTTTGGAAATAAAAAAATAAAACTAAATGGATTCCTAAGCACTCATTTCCTCTGTCTCTGCCCCCATCATTTAAAACATTCAAACATTCAATCTGTGATTAGTCCCTGCAAAAACACTCAAGTAAAAACAAAACACTCATTATCTCCAAGTTATCTACCTTGGAGTTAAAAAAAAAAAAAACCACCGGATTCTGGAATGATGACCGCTGTTCTAAAACCATATAAAACGATAGAAACAATGTCTGTGGTCGCTACGGAACCATATGTCCCACCCAGAGAAGCCATCTCACCTCAGATGATACTTGTCATCTGCGAGACTACCCCTTTACCTACAGTTAACCACTTGAGCAGGTTTCAATTTTGTCTCTAAAAGTGGGAAGCTATCAATCCCCCTACGTGACTCGTTCCACCCTCTGTGGATATTTCTACCTGTAGAAAAAAAGCTTGGCAAACTTGGTGGCACGGTGAGGACAAAGGGCATTTTGAAAGAACCAGTGACTGAGGTAAGCAGAGAATGGGAACGGAAAGAGGGCTAAATTAAAAGTTCCCTAAATGGATAATGGAAAGACGACGCGGGCACCCTTTTTTTCTTTTTTAGCCACCCCTAGGGTCCTATTCTTCACCACCGCCCACTGGAATGCAAAGTTGGCACTACCACTACCCAAGAAGCCCAACAAATCCTCAAAATGTCAGGGCACTAGGCAGCTTCTGGAATGACAGGCCGGTACCCCTCCCCCACTCCACCCCCACCCCCCAAAAAAGAAAAAGTCCAATCCTGTCGGTGCAGGTCACCCTGCCCTCTAGGGCAGTTCCAGCCTGCGCAGGGAGGGTTTCGATGGGAGGACGAGAAAGCACAGACAGACCACCGCTCTTTCCATCCACCCTCAGGCAGGGAAACAAAGACGGCCTCCTCCGCCCGCAACCACTACCCTAAACAGAGAGGCTCTCCCATTTCCCGGTGCAGCCGGCCCTCCCGCCCCCGCCCGAGCCCCCGCCCCCATGACAAAGAAAAGGCAGTCGGCGAGCAAGGCCTTCCTGCCTCCACGGATGCGGGGAGGGGGCTGCCGAGGTGAGGAGCCCCCTCCACTCGCCCGTGCTCACACTCCTGGCCCCAGGAACAGCCAAAAGCTGCGGAGAGCTGAGGCCTCGGCCGCGGAGGCCGAATGGGGGGGGGGTACCTTGAAGTAGCCGCCTTCGTAGAGGGTGTTGGGGGGCCCGAAGATGGCCACCTCCCAGTTGTAGAGGTCGGACTCATCCACCAGGGTGATCCGGAAGCCCTCCACCGGTTCCTCCTGCAGGGATTTCAGCTCGAGCATCAGGGCCTTCTGCGAGCTGGTCATCTGCTGCTGGGCCATCTCGGCGGCGGCGGCGCCGGGCCCGGGCCCCAGTCCTCACGCACCGGCCGGGCCGAACCAGGCCCCTCCCCTCCGCTCGCCCTCCGGCCGGACCGCACCGGGCCCCGGTCTTCACACACCCGGCGGGCCGGACCAGGCCCTACACGGCCCGTGGGCCCGCCCGGGGTCGTCCTCACACACGACGCTGGCGGGGCCGGGCCCTTCCCCTCACACTTAGGCCGGGCGAGAGGAGGGGTCGAAGGAGTTAGGAGAATTCGCTCCTGGTCCCGTTCCCGGGCCTCCCCCCCCCGGAGGGGGCCTCAACTTGGGGGGGGGGAGAGGAGGTGGAAGCGGAGGAAGGCGGCGGAGGCCGGCGATGGTGAACGGAGGGGGCCGGGCCAGCCCGGTAACGCCGCGCTCGCTCGCCCTCTCGTTCTCTTCGGAGGCCGCAGGGGCCGGAGGGCGCGCGGGGCTGGAGGGGTGGGGGGAGCGCGGCGTGAGGGGCTCTCGCGGCGGTGGCGGCGGCGGCTGCGCGGGGGGAGGGGCGGCGGAGGAGGAGGAAAGCTAGAGCGCCTTGCGCCGCGGGAGCGACAGAGCCGGGAAGCAGGGAGGGAGGGAGCGAGAGAGAGGGAGGAGGAGCGCACGCCCGGAGGAGGGCGGCTCTTGGCCGCTGGCGGCCCGACGCGCGTGCGCGCGCCCCTCCCTCCCCTCTCCCCCGGGTCTTCGCCCTCCTCCACCACCTCCTCCTTCTCCTCCCGCTTCCACGCCTCCTCTCAGCCTCCCGCGCGGTCGCGGCGCTTTGTGACGCCGGCGCGTGTCCCCGCCTATAAAGAGCCCAGAGGCAGCGGGGTCCGAGGGTGGGCGCAGGGTGACTGTTGTACGCCTGGACACCCGCAGTTCCAAAGGCGTGTCCCAGAAAGGAACCCAGGTCCCCAGCTCTCGGCGCCCTTCCCCCTGTGGATCCAGGGACCTCCACAGCCATCCTGGAACTGGCCCTGGTCGCTGCAGGCCCCTCCCCGTGACACCCAGTCTGCGGTCCCTCCACTTAGTAGCTACTTGATTAGGATGTGCTGAGAATGTGGGTCTTATCGGTGGGAACAGACCTTCGCGCAGGCCAGCCCACGGGCAAGTGTGTCCTTGTACACGTTACCCACCCTGGGTGAGGCAGTTTCACGTGAGAAACAGGGGAAGACAGAAAGGTCAGCTTCTGCTTCCCTTCTTGACTACAAAGAGGAAGTTGTGAAGAAAAAGAGACAATAACAAACTGGGTCTCTAGCCCTTCTGATTGTGATTTGGGGCAAGTGCTCAGGCTGCCCTTCGCCTTCTCCATTTGTAATATAAACTACTGTGGTTGAACTTTGACCCCTTAGAGGTCCCTTTGGCTTGAATGTCCACCCTGGAACTGAGGGACTTTAGAGATAATCATAACCAAAGTGAGATGTGGGAAGTCTTTGGTCTCCGTGGTTTAGAATACAGTACTCCTGACCGGGCGCGGTGGCTCAAGCCTGTAATCCCAGCACTTTGGGAGGCCGAGGCAGGTGGATCACGAGGTCAAGAGATCGAGACCATCCTGGTCAACATGGTGAAAACTCATCTCTACTAAAAATACAAAAAATTAGCTGGGCATGGTGGCGTGTGCCTGTAATCCCAGCTACTCGGGAGGCTGAGGCAGGAGAATTGCCTAAACCCAGAAGGCGGAGATTGTGGTGAGCCGAGATCATGCCATTGCACTCCAGCCTGGGTAACGAGCGAAACTCCGTCTCAAAAAAAAAAAAAAAAAAAAGAATACAGTACTCCTTTCTCTTAGGAAAGCATGTTCTAGGATAACTGCTTGAAAACCATTTCCTAGAAAAGCCAGAATACTGTGAGAGTTCTACACACACAATTTTGGAATCAGACAGATCTTGGTTCCAACCCTAGTTCCACACATTATTTCTCCCTGTCTCATCAGTTTGTTTTGTTTTGTTTTGTTTTGTTTGAGACAGGGTCTCGCTCAATCGCCCAGGCCACCGCTCAGCAGCATGCTCACGGCTCACTGCAACCTCCGCCTCCCAGGTTCAAACGATTCTCCCACCTCAGCCTCCCAAGTAGGACTACAGGTGCATGCCACCACACCCAGCTGTTTCATCAGCTGCTGTAAAAGATTAATTATACCCAACATATGCTATTGTAATGATTAAATGTATGTAAAGCATTTAGCATAGTAACTGATTTATAAACAGGAACTTGGAAGAAAGAAAAAACTTTAAGGCATAGCTGTATTCTGGATACCACCACTACCCCACCTTTTATTGAGACAGGGTCTCACTGTGTTGCCCAGGCTGGAGTACAGTAGAGTGACTATAGCTCACTCTAGCAGCAACCTCAGTTTCCCAAGTAGCAGGACCACAGGTGCATGTCACCATGCCTAACTAATTTTTTAATTTTAATTTTATTGTAAAGGAGGGGTCTTGATGTTGCCAAGGCTCATCCTTTTTTTTTTTTTTTTTGAGACAGAGTCTCACTCTGTCACCCAGGCTGGAGTGTAGTGGCGCCATCTCAGCTCACTGTAACTTCTGCCTCCTGGGTTCAAGCGATTCTTCTGCCTCAGCCTCCCAAGTAGCTGGGACTACAGGCGTGCACCACCACACCCAGCTAATTTTTGTATTTTTAGTAGAGACAAGATTTCACCATGTTGGCCAGGCTGGTCTCCAACCCCTGACCTCAGGTGATCGACCCACCTCAGCCTCCCAAAGTGCTGCCAACAACAGTTTTAGATTTATAGAAAAATTGAAGATAGTAGAGTTCCCCTACACCTGGCACCCAGTTCCCCTTGTATTAACATCTTACATTACTAGAGCACATGTGTTACAATTAATGAGCTAATATTAATACATTACTATTAACTGAAGTTCATACTTCCTTAATTTTTACCTAATGACCTTTCATTGTTCCAGGATCTCATCCAGGATACAAGACTACATTCAGTTTTCCTGTTTCCTTAGATTCGTCTTGACTCTAAGAGTTTCTTAGACTTTGTTTTGATGACCTTAACAGTTTTGAAAAATACTGGTCAAGTATTTTGTAGACTGTCCCTCAATTGCGATTGTGATGCTTTTCTCATGATTAGACTGCGATTATAAGTTTTTGAGGGTAAGATCACAGAGGTAAAATGCCATTTCATCACATCATATTAAGGGCACAAATAGCAACATAGCAATGTTGATGTTGACCTTGATCGCCTAGATGAGGAAGTGTGTCTTCTCTCTACTGTAAACTTACTCTGCCCCTCCCTTCCCATTTTCTATACTGTACTGTTTGGAAGGGAGTCACTCTACATGATCCACACTTAAGAAGACACCCCCCTCTTTTTTTTTTTGGCCTTTTTTTTCTTCTTGTAGATGAGGTCTCAGTGTTTTAAAACATCCTTTTCTAGCTGCCAACCCTACTGTCCAAGTCTTGAGACTGAGCTCTACTGGAATTAGAGCTCCCCTCAGAGAAGAGGGAGTATCTTAGTGAATGCAACCCCTCATATCAAAATGATGGTTTATGTCCCATCTGGCTTTCCCTCCAGTACCAATCAATTTAGGGACAAGAGGATTGCTGACCTGGAAATGTGAAAGATGATGTTGACACCTTTAATAGCAATATCTGCTGTGAGCAGATAAACAGGCAGAAACGTCATCTTCAAAGCATTTCAGCCACGAAAAGTCATCACGGCCCCACCCTGACCTGAAGGATGATGAAGCCCTAGTCTAATCCACTGGAATGTATACTTGGCACCCAGACCAGAAGCAGCCTCCTAGGATCATATCAACTCACAGACTCACTAAGCATCCATTTCGGGCATGCCTCTATGCTGGGAGGTTCGCAGCTCAATGTGTTAATGAGTTTTATAATCAAGGGTCTTTATTTTTAGGTCACAGGAACTGGAATTCCACAGAACTAGCTCATGTGTTTTTATTCTAGCCAGTAAGACATTGTTTATTAGTAGACTGCCACTGTGTCTTATTTATCCCTGAATCCTCAGCAACAGGCACACCATCTGACACAAAGTAGACACTAAGCAATTGTTCTCAAGAGACTCATGGCCAAGGACAGGAAGACAATGAGTAATCACAAAATTACAAATGAACCTTACCTTCTATCCCCTGCCTGTTTTCTCTCAGGCATGTAGTAGGTACTCAAGACTATAAATTCCAAAACACTATACCAGCTACTCCAATGTCTGGCACACATTAAGTGCTCAAAACATATTTGTTAAAAGAAGGAATGCTAGAAACAGCTTCCTACATCTTTCTCATATTGTTTCCTAATAGTATGTAGATTGACTTGACTGATTGGTGCCCTCTGGTGGTAAAGGTGGTAAAGAAAATAGCACTCAAAAATTTAAAAATAATATTTTTTTTTTAAAAAAAGAAAACAGAGCACTTACACTCAGTGTCAGGCATAACCTGGTACTTTCCAACCAGGGTACATTTTCTTTTTTAAAAAACTGAAACAGAGTCTCCCTCTGTTGCCCAGGCTAGAGTGCAGTGGCATGATCTGGACTCACTGTAACCTCCACCTACTGGCTTCAAGCAATTGTCCCCCCTCAGCCCCTGGGGTAGCTGGGACTACAGACACAGCGCCACCATGCCAGACTAATTTTTGTATTTTTAGCTCAAGCGATCTGCCCACCTCAGCCTCTCAAAGTGTTGAGATTACAGGTGTGAGCTACCGCAGCAGGCCCATTACTAATTTTAGAGGAAGATTGTGGCTCCTTAAGAAGAGTATCCAAGTTTTACATATACGGTAACATGTTAAATGAAAAAAAGTTGGTTACTGTAAAAGTCTTTTTTTTTAATTTTTATAAAGTCATGTCTATTGAAGTTTGATTTTACATTCAGTAAAATTCATCCTGTTAAGATTTGACAAGTGCAGCTGGGCGTGGTAGCTCATGCCTGTAATCCAAGCACTTT
Organism: Leontopithecus rosalia; assembly: GCA_028533165.1. Lineage (NCBI taxonomy): Eukaryota > Metazoa > Chordata > Mammalia > Primates > Cebidae > Leontopithecus > Leontopithecus rosalia. Next base: position 8,471 of record JAPYYA010000258.1, read on the forward strand.
GGAGGCCAAGGCAGGCAGATCACCTGAGGTTGGGAGTTCAAGACCAGCCTGACCAACATGGTGAAACCCTGTCTTTAAAAAAAAAAAAAAGAAAGAAAGAAAGAAAAAGAAAAAAGGATTTAACAAATGCATAGTCATACCATAATCAAGATGCAGAACAGCTGTAGAATCACTCTGCGATTCCCTCCTGTCCATTGGTCAACCCCTTTTTGATCCCAAGGAACTCATTGACCTGTTTTTCTGTCAAAAGTGTCAAATTTGGCTGGGCACAGTGGCTCAAGCCTGTAATCCCAGCACTTTGGGAGGCCGAGGCAGGTGGATCACAACGTCAACAGATCAAGACCATCTGGTCAATATGGTGAAACCCCGTCTCTACTAAAAATACAAAAAATTAGCTGGGCATGGTGGCGCTGCCTGTAATCCCAGCTACTCAGGAGGCTGAGGCAGGAGAATTGCCTGAACCCAGGAGGCGGAGGTTGTGGTGAGCCGAGACTGGGCCATTGCACTCCAGCCTGGGTAACAAGAGTGAAACTCCGTCTCAAAAAAAAAAAAGTGTTAAATTTAATCACTAAAATGGCCGGGCGTGGTGGCTCACGCCTATAATCCCAGCACTTTGGGAGGCCGAGGCAGGCGGGTGGATCATGAGGTCAAGAGATCGAGACCATCCTGGTCAACAAGGTGAAACCCCGTCTCTACTAAAGATACAAAAATTAGCTGGGCATGGTGGCGCATGCCTGTAATCCCAGCTACTCGGAAGGCTGAGACAGGAGAATTGCTTGAACCTAGGAGGCAGAGGTTGCGGTGAGCCGAGATCGTGCCATTGCACTCCAGTCTGGGTAACAACAGCGAGACTCCGTCTCAAAAAAAAAAAAAAATCACTAAAATGATCTACAGTATTATGGGAAAATGTATAAGCACATAAAATACACAAACCAATTTTTTTAAAAAGTGAGATACTTTAAAATTTTTTCTTTTCTTTTTTTTTGAGACGGAGTTTCACGTTGTTACCCAGAGTGGAGTGCAATGGCACGATCTCGGCTCACCACAACCTCCGCCTCCTGGGTTCAAGCAATTCTCCTGCCTCAGCCTCCCGAGTAGCTGGGACTACAGGCGCGTACCACCATGCCCAGCTAATTTTTGTATTTTTAGTAGAGACGGGGTTTCACCTTGTTGACCAGGATGGACTGGACCTCTTGACCTCGTGATCCACCCGCCTCGGCCTCCCAAAGTGCTGGGATTATAGGCGTGAGCCACCCGGCCCGGCCTAAAAATTTTGTTTAGCATACCAACAAAAAATGAAGGTAGCATTGCATTTTACTATAGATGTGCAAATATTCAAAGTCCACCATTGTCCTATATATGGCTCAACAGTAATGTTTAAGAATAGACCCGGTGTGGTGGCTCAAGCCTGTAATCCCAGCATTTTGGGAGGCCGAGGCGGGTGGATCACGAGGTCATGAGATTGAGACCATCCTGGTCAAAATGGTGAAACCCCGTCTCTACTAAAGATACAAAAAAAATTAGCTGGGCATGGTGGAGCGTGCCTGTAATCTCAGCTACTTGGGAGGCTGAGGCAGGAGAATTGCCTGAACCCAGGAGGTGGAGGTTGTGGTGAGCTGAGACCACGCCATTGCACTCCAGCCTGGTTAACAAGAGCGAAACCCCATCTCAAAAAAAAAAAAAAAAAATACACTGGGTGGGCATGGTGGCTCGTGCCTGTAATCCCAGCACTTTGGGAGGCCGAGGTGGGTAGATCACCTGAGGTCAGGAGTTTGCAGCCTGGCCAGCATGGTAAAACCCCATCACTACAAACATTAGCCCTGTAATCCCAGCTACTTGGGAGCCTGAGGTGGGAGAATCACTTGAACCTGGAACGTGGAGGTCGCAGTGAGTCCTGATTGTGCCACTGCACTCCAGCCTGGGCGCCAGCAAAATTCAAAACAAAACAAAAATGTGTAAAACTACAAAATTAGCTGGGTGGTGTTATGTGCCTGTAATCCCAGCTGACCAACATGGTGAAACCCTATCTCTACTAAAAATACAAAAATTAGTTGGGCATGGTTATGCACACCTGTAATCCCAGCTACTTGAGAGGATAAAACAGAAAAATTGATTGAACCTGGGAGGTGGAGGTTGCAGTGAGCCAAGACTGCACCACAGCACTCCAGCCTGGGTGACAGAGTGAGACTCCATCTCAAAAAAAAAAAAAGTTACCTGAGTTAACTCAGTTAATAAATGGCAGAACCTGGGTTGACCTTAGCCATCACATGTCAGTGTGACTGCTGTTAACCACCATGCTATTGTCAACCTAAAGGAAAAAACCGAGGCAAAATTAATATAAGAAGATACAAGTGTGTTTGTTTGTTTATTTATTTATTTATTATTTTAATGCAATAAAATAATAATGCAATGGCGCTGAGGAGTGCAATGATGCAACCTCAGCTCACTGCAACCTCCGCCTCCTAGGTTCAGGCAATTCTCCTGCCTCAGCCTCCTGAGTAGCTGGGATTACAGGCACACACCACTGTGCCCAGCTAATTTTTTTGCATTTTTAGTAGAGACGGGGTTTCACCATGTTGACCAGGATGATCTCGATCTCTTGACCTCATGATCCACCTGCCTCGGCCTCCCAAAGTGCTGGGATTACAGGCGTGAGCCGCCGCGCCCGGCCTTATTTATTATTTTTATTCAGATGAAGGTCTTGCTATGTTGCCCAGGCTGTTTTTTGTTTGTTTGTTTTGTTTTTTTTTAGATGGAGTTTCGCTCGTTACCCAGGCTGGAGTGCAATGGCGCGATCTCGGCTCACCGCAACCTCTGCCTCCTGGGTTCAGGCAATTCTCCTGCCTCAGCCTCCTGAGTAACTGGGATTACAGGCACGTGCCACTGTGCCCAGCTAAGTTTTTGTATTTTTAGTAGAGACAGTGTTTCACCATGTTGACCAGGATGGTCTCGATCTCTTGACCTCGTGATCCACCCGCCTCGGCCTCCCAAAGTGCTGGGATTACAGGCGTGAGCCACTGAGCCTGGCCTTGCCCAGGCTGTTTTTTGTTTATTTGTTTGTTTGTTACAATTTTATTTAAATAGTGACAAAGTCTTACTCTTTGCCCAGGCTAATCTCAAACTTCTGGGCTCAAGCCATCTACCCACTTTAGCCTCCCAAAGTGCTGGGATTATAGGCATGAGCCACTGTACCTGGCTCCCAGGCTGGTCTTTAACTTCTGGGTTCCAGAGCTTTTCCTGAGGCTGAGTGTGGTGGCTCACACCTGTAATTCCAACACTTTGGGAGGCCAAGGCAGGTGGATGGCTTAAGCCCAGGAGTTCAAGACCAGTTTGAGCAACATAGTGAAACCCCACCTCTTTAAAAAAAATCTTTCTGTTTTAGTCTCCTGAGTAGCTGGAATTACAGGGACACACCACTGCCCCCAACATGACAAATGTTTTTGGCTTTTTTTGAACTTTTTATTTATTTGTTCTTGCTGTGTTGCCCAGGCTAGTCTTGAACTCTCTGAGCTCTTGCTTCAGCCTTCCAAACAGCTCATATCACAGGTGTGAGCCACCATGCCCGGCGAATAAGTGAGGTTTTTTAAGATTGTTTTTGTTTTTGAGACGGAGTCTCACCCTGTCGCCCAGGCTGGAGTGCAGTGGCTCTATCTCTGCTCACTGCAACTTCTGCCTCCGAGGTTCAAACCATTCTCCTGCCTCAGCCTCCTGAGTACCTCGGTTTACAGGCACCTGTCACCAAACCCAGCTAATTTTTGTATTTTTAGTAGAGACGGGGTTTCACTATATTGGCCAGGCTGGTCTCGAACTCCTGACCTCGTGATCTGCCTGTCTCGGCCTCCCAAAGTGCTGGGATTACAGGCGTGAGCCACGGTGCCCGGTTGAGGTTTTTTTTTTTAAACAGTCTTGCTCTTTTTTTAAACAGTCTTGTCGCCAAAGCTGGAGTACAATGGTGCAATCTTGGCTCACTACAACCTCCACTTCCTGGGTTCAAGTGATTCTCCTGTTGCAGACTCCCAAGTAGCTGGGATTACAGGCATCCACCACCACGTGTGGCTAATTTTTTGTATTTTTAGTAGAGACGAGGTTCATCATGTTGGCCAGGCTGGTTTTGAAGTCCTGACCTCAGGTGATCTGCCCATGGGTCTCCCAAAGTGCTGGGATTTTGGGCATGAGCCACCGTGCCCAGCACAAATGAGTTTTTAAAGTCAGCTGGGCACAGTGGCTCACACCTATAATCTCAGCACTTTGGGAGGCTGAGGTGGGCGGATCACGAGGCCAAGAGATCAAGACCATCCTGGCCAACATGGTGAAACCTTGTCTCTACTAAAAAACTACAAAAATTAGCTGGGTGTGGTGGCTCACGCCTGTAGTCCCAGCTACTCAGGAGGCTAAGGCAGGAGAATTCCTTGAACCAGGGAGCTGGAGGTTGCAGTGAGCCAAGATCTCGCCATTGCACTCCAGCCTGGCGACAGAATGAGACTCTTTCTCAAACAAACAAACAAATAAACAAACAAAAAATAAAAAAGAAGAGGCAGTTTCCAAGTTGTTTACCTAAAATTTACATTAAAATAACAAACTATAAATTGGCTTTCCTTTTTTTTTTTTTTTGAGGCTAAGTTTTGCTCTTGTTGTCCAGGCTGGAGTGCAATGGCGCCATCTCAGCTCATTGCAACCTCCGCCTTCCAGTTCAAGTGATTCTCCTGCCTCAGCCTCTGAGTAGTTGGGATTACAGGCATGATGTGCCACCACACCCGGCTTATTTTGTTTTTCTTTGTTTGTTTGTTTGTTTGAGGGGAAGCCTTGCTCTGTTGCCAAGCTGGAGTGCAGTGGTGTGATCTCAGCTCACCACAACCTCCACCTCCCAGGTTCAAGCGGTTCTCCTGCCTCAGCCTCACAAGTAGCCAGGACTATAGGTGTGCGTCACCACATCCAGTTTTTGTATTTTTAGTAGAGACAGGGTTTTACCATGTTGGCCAGGATGGTTTCGATCTCTCTCTCTTTTTTTTTTTTTCCTGAGACGGAGTTTCGCTGTTGTTACCCAGGCTGGAGTGCAATGGCGTGATCTCGGCTCACCGCAACCTCTGCCTCCTGGGTTCAGGCAATTCTCCTGCCTCAGCCTCCTGAGTAGCTGGGATTACAGGCACGCGCCACTGTGCCCAGCTAATTTTTTGTATTTTTAGTAGAGACGGGGTTTCACCATGTTGACCAGGATGGTCTCGATCTCTTGACTTCATAATCCACCCGCCTTAGCTTCCCAAAGTGCTGGGATTACAGGCGTGAGCCACTGTACCTGGCCAACTTTGTATTTTTTTTCTTTTTTTAAAAATTTTTAATTTTCAAATAATAATTTTATGGAAAGCTTCATGAATTTGCGTGTCATCCTTGCGCAGGGGCCATGCTAATCTTCTTTGTATCGTTCCAATTTTAGTATATGTGCTGCCAAAACGAGCACCAACATTGTATTTTTAATAGAGATGGGTTTCACAATGTTTGTCAGGCTGGTCTTCAACTCCTGAGCTCAAGTGATCTGTACCTCAGCCTTTCAAAGTGCTGGGATTACAGATGTGAGCCACCACACCCAGCCTATACCTTGTTTTCTGTATCACAACTTCCAGGAACATGAAGATAATGGGTAAGGCAGCTAGTCAGGAACAAAATACTTTTATTTGTATTTATTTATTTTTGAGACAGGGTCTCACTCTGTTGCCCTGAAGTGCAGTGGTTCAATGTTGGCTTACAGCGGCTGCAACCTCCTGGGCGTTAGCAATCGTCCCACCTCAGCACCCCTAGTAGCTAGGATCACAGGTGTCCAACACCAAGTCCAGCTAATTATTTATTTTTTTTGTAGAGATCAGGTCTCATTATGTCATGCAGGCTGGTCTTTAACTCCTGGCCTCAAGCCATCCTCCTGCCTTGGCCTCCCAAAGTGCTGGAATTACAGGCGTGAGCCACTATACCTGGCCAAAATGCCTTTAAATCAGCGGTTCCCAACCTTTCTGGCACCAGGATTTGTGGAAGACAATTATTTTTATGGGTAGGGGGAATTATTTTAGGATGAAACTGTTTCACTTCAGATAATTAGGCATTAGTTACATTCTCATAAGGAGTGTGTAACCTAGATCAATTAAAACATTCTGAGCAAAGAGAGCAGCAAGGTCAAAGACCCAGGGAAATAAAACTAAATATAAGGAAAATCCCAAGTTGTTCAATGCAACTGGGGCATAAAATTTGAGGGAGACAGTGGTTAAAGACTGGAAGGATTGACTGTAGTGATGTTCATTCAGTAAACATTTATTGAGTACCTACAATGTGCTGTACACATGCTCCTTGTTGTCTTTCTTTCTTTACTTTTTTGAGATGGAGTTTTGTTCTTGTTGCCCAGGCTGGAGTGCAATAGCCCGATCTCAGCTCACTGCAACCTCCGCCTCCTGGGTTCAAGTGGTTCTCCTGCATCAGCCTCTGGAGTAGCTGAAATTACAGGAATCTGGGCCGGGCGCGGTGGCTCAAGCCTGTAATCCCAGCACTTTGGGAGGCCGAGGCGGGTGGATCACGAGGTCAAGAGATCGAGACCATCCTGGTCAACATGGTGAAACCCCGTCTCTACTAAAGATACAAAAAATTAGCTGGGCATGGTGGTGCGTGCCTGTAATCCCAGCTACTCGGGAGGCTGAGGCAGGAGAATTG
>JAPYYA010002580.1:0-13819 GCA_028533165.1 Leontopithecus rosalia
AGCACCACACACTGAGGTCTATTGGGGAAAATAGGGGAGGGACAGCGGGGGGGGGAGCAGGGGAGGGATGGCATGGGGAGAAATGCCAAATATGGGTGAGGGGGCAGAAGGCAGCAAAACACACTGCCACGTGTGTACCTATGCAACTATCTTGCATGTTCTGCACATGTACCCCAAAACCTAAAATGCAATAAAAATTAAAAAAAAAATATTTGTCAGGTACGGTGGCTTACGCCTGTTATCTCAGCACTTTGGGAGGCCAAAGCGGGCAGATCACTTGAGGTCAGAAGTTTGAGACCAGTCTGGCCAACATGGTGAAACCCCATCTCTACTAAAAATACAAAAATTACCCAGGTGTGGTAGTGCGCACCTGTAATCCCAACTCCTCGGGAGGCTGAGGCAGGAGGATTGCTTGAACCTGGGAGGCAGAGGCTGCAGTGAGCTGAGATCATGCCACTGCACTCCAGCCTGGGTGACAGAATGAGACTCCATCTCCAAAAGAGAAAAAAAGAATATATATATATATACACTTTGGAATATATATATATATATATATATATATATATATATATATATAATCACATAGTTATCAATGATAAGAAGAAAAATAAAGTAGAGAGCATAGAGAGTGACGAGATACTCTTCAGGTACCAGGAAACTTAAGCAGAGACCCGAATGAGGGAGGCATCAGGGTAGAAGTCTAAGGAATAGCAACTGCTTTAACTATGTATACTCATAGGTTGTTTGTCAGATTCACTTTATAATGAGAATAAACAAATAGAACAAGAGAAGAAGAAAAGTGTTTGCCTTTCTTTTTTTTCTTTTATCACAAAAACATCTAAGCCTGAATGTCTCCTAAATTTTTCTTCATAACTGGTTAGTCGATTTAGCCAAAGTCGAATTTAGCCTTCTTGAATGGAAAATTACTTCTTCTTCTTCCTCTTCTTCTTTTTTTTTAAATAGAGACATCTATATTGCCCAGGCTGGTCTTGAACTCCTGGCCTCAAGAGATCTACCTGCCTCTGCCTCCTAATGTGCTGGGATTACAGGTGTGAGCCACTGCACCCTGCCCCAAATTAATTCTAGTCTTATTCTAGCCCTACACTTTGTCTGGTATTATTGCAATTTATTTGCACATCTCATATCCATTTAATATGGCATACGATTTTTTTTTTAAGAGACAGACTCTTGCTATGTTGCCCAGGCTGATCTCTAACTCCTGAGCTCAAGGGATCCTCCTGCCTTAGCCTGCCAAGTAGATGAGACTACAGGCATGTGCCATAGTGTCTGACTAATGTGGTCTAGGCTTTGAAAGCAAACTTTATATATCTTTAGCATTGTATTCCTTGAAATATCTAATATAGTCCTGTCACAAAGTAAATACTTATTTGCTGAATTTAAATTTTAATTTTTATTACCATAGGCACTTTTTTGGACAAAATCACCAGACTCCTCAAAATTCCTAATCATAAATATATGTTTAGTATAGCTGTAGTGTTTTTCCATTGTTTGTTTTTTGTTTTTTAGAGACAGGATCTCTCTCTGTCACCTGGAGAGCCACCACACCCAGCTAGTTTAGCCTCTTTGAAACTATTTTCATGCATGTACTGATTTTTTTTTTAATGAAATATCTGGACTTAGACAAGTTTATCTAACTTCTCAGGACCTAAGTGTAAAATTGTTATTCCTGTAAAAATCAGAAATAATAATCATTTGACAACATTTATTGGTACAAGAAAAGAGAGCTGGGTGTGATGGCTCACACCTATAATCCAGCACTTTGGGAGGCCAAGGTGGGCAGATCACTTGAGCCAAAGAGTTCAAGACCAGCCTGGGCAACATGGCGAAACCCAGTTTCTACAAAAATTAGCTGGGCATGGTGGTGCGTGCCTGTAGTCCCAGCTACTCAGGAGGCTGGGGCAGGAGAATTGCTTGAGCCGTGGAGGTTGAGGATGCAGTGAGCTGAGATGGCACTGGGTGACAAAGTGAGACCCTGTCTCAAAAATAATAATGATAATAATAAAATAAATAAATAATCTAGTGCGGGATCAGAGGCATAGTAATATTTCATAAATTGTTGGTCATTCAATCAAGAAGTTAAGAATTTTTAAGATTGATCTGAAACAAGGTTATTTGTTCATGTAAAGAATGTGGGCTGGGTGTGGTGGCTCACGCCTGTAATCCTGGCACTTTGGGAGGCCAAGGCAGGTGGATCACGAAGTCAGGAGTTTGAGACCAGCCTGGCCAACATAGTGAAACCTTGTCTCTACTGAAAATACAAAAAAAAAAAAAAAAAAAAAAATTAGCCAGGCATGGTGGTACACGCTTGCAATCCCAGCTACTTGGGAGGCTCACAAGAGAATCGTTTGAACCCAGGAGGCAGAGGTTGCAGTGAGCCAAGATCGTGCCACTGCACTCCAGCCTGGGCAACAAGAGTGAAACTCTGTCTCAGAAAAAGAAAAAAAAAAGAATGAGGTAGTTATTTGTTAATAGCATTTGTTGTTAGTTATTTCCTATAAGGAAATCATGATATCATCACAAGATTTTTTCCTTAATCAGCTTTATTAAGGTATAAATTAAGTATAATTACATGTAATTAAATATAATTTACATCTAATTAAATTTGCCAATTTTCAGTGTACAATTTTTGACAAATGCATATTGTAATCAGCATTACAATCAATATGTAGAATATTTCTCTCACTGAAAAAGTTCCCTTGTACCTCTTTGAAAGCAATTTTCCCCTTCTATCCTCAGCCCGTGGCAGCCACTGATTTGTTTTCTGCAAAAGATACTTTTACTTTCTAAGCAAATATTTATGAAGGCCTTCTATTTAGAAGTCCTTGAGCTAGACAGATACTTCATAGAATACAAAGATAAGTAAGACTCAGTTTGTGTCCTTAAATAGCTAAAAATCTAGTCTAGTCATATGTAATTTTGAGATTACTCTGTCTACACATAATATGGTACTGAATTTCAATATGAATTATGCCCAATAAAGAAGAATAAGGAAGAAAAAACATTGGAAATGTTTCCTGAACTTTTATAATACTAAACAAAAGATTCATGAGTGCCACTAATTGTAATTTCTTTAAAAAGGCACAAATTTATGATTACAGGATATCCAGCTAATTTTTAAAAAGTAAACTCTTTAAAATTAAGTAACATATGTACAGGAAACAAAAGTGCAGAAATCATAAGTGCACAGCTTGATCTTTTCAAATTATTTATGTCAACCTAGACCAGAACTGTGCGACCAATGCAGTGAAAAGGCAACATACTAAAGTCTTATGGTTTAGACAGAATAATTACATCACTGCAAGAAAGAAAGGGGTAAGAGAATAATGTTCTGCAAAGGCTCACAAAGAATTGCGGGGATAAGTAGTGAGAAAATGGATAGCACATTAAAATTCATGAGGAAATGCCGTTTAAGTTCTATGAATAACAAAATGATTATTATGCAGGATCAGGTTTTTCTTTCATCATTACAGAAAGACCCAAAATCATTATCATGATCTGCCATGTGTTTTTCCTTTGTTATCAGATGCTGGGACAGGCCTATTAAATGTTCTGTGTTACCCAGGGGAATGGTCAGGGCAGTGAGTAATGTTGGTCACGATGCATATGGTTTTCTGAGGTCCTAATTGTAAGTGCGTTTAGATCCGAGGGAAGGAACAAATTAAAAAGGGCAGAATGGCTGTATGGGCACTTTCTTTGATTGCAAAGCACTGGGTCTATTCTTACGCTTTCTGCCCCTTGCTTTATGCTTTATACCAGCCATTTCCAGACTGGACAAAGCTGTCATTTGCCTTTGGTGGCTCCTTGATCAATACAGTGGGGACTACAATTAATTTCAAAAGGGGTACCCACATGAAAATTGCAGAAAAATATTAAAACCAGGAGAAAAAACACAGTGTGGGAAAATAATCCTACAAAAATGTTTATAGGGAGGTCAAACATTTACCCACATTATAATTTAATTCCAATATGCAAAGAAAATACTGCTTTTTAATTTCTATCAGAGACCCAATTTCCACCTTGCTCTATAATGAGAGGAAAAAACCAAGAGAACATTAAACTTGTGAATTCTAGGCAACTATCTTTTTAAATTTAAAAAAATAGTTTATTTTGACCCGGTGTTGTAGCTTACTTCTCTATTTAATCCCAGTGCTTTGGGAGGCCAAGGAAGGAGAATGGCCTGAGGCCAGGAGTTCAAGACCAGCCTGGGAAACATAGCAAGCCCCCATTTCTACAAAAATATGTGCGAAGTCTTAGAATTATGAATTAAAATTTCAGCATTTTGGTAATCCCTAGTGTCTAGACTGTTTACTTTGTGTGTGTGTGCTTAGTTTATGATGAGACTGTAAACCCAGTGGCATTGGGTAAACCTTAATCTTGTAAGAATTCAGTTTAGGCCGGGCACTGTGGCTTATGCCTGTAATTCTAGCACTTTGGGAGGCCAAGGCAGGCTGATCACGAGGTCAGGAGATCGAGACCATCCTGGCCAACATGGTGAAACCCTGTCTCTACTAAAAATACAAAAATTAACTGGGCGTAGTGGCATGTGCCTGTAGTCCCAGCTACTCAGGAGGCTGAGGTAGGAGAATTGTTTGAACCTGGCAGGCGGAGGTTTCAGTGAGCCGAGATCGTGCCACTGCATTCCAGCCTGGTAACAGAGGGAGACTCCATCTCAAAAAAAAAAAAAAAATCAGCTTCATTTTGCTTTATTGAAATTTATGTACTAGAAGGGAAGCACCAAAAATGAAATTTTAGATAAAAGCCTACTATTGAAGCAATTGTCTATATTTAATAAATAGAAGTAAATTTAGTGAAACATTCAATAAGAAAGCCACAAACAGTTGGTGAAAAGAGCAATAGCCTAGAGATCTGGGAAGCTGTACCCCGGATTTTGCTCTGCCTCTATGCTGTATGAACTGGGGCAAGTCTTTGAGCATCTTAAACTCTTGGTTTCTTCATCTCTACAAATGAGGATGGCAGTCTCTACAGTTTATAATTGCATTATTCTAGATAGTGCAGAGACAGTGTCATTTGAAAATGTCTTAAAATCCTGATACTTTTTTTTTTTGAGGTGGAGTCTTGCTGTGGCCAGGCTGGAGTACAGTGGCTCCATGTCAGCTCACTGCAACCTCCACCCACCAGGTTCAAGTGACTCTTCTGCCTCAGCCTCCCGAGTAGCTGGGAATACAGGCGTGCACCACCATGCCCAGCTAATTTTTGTATTTTTAGTAAAGATGAGGTTTCACCATGTTGGCCAGGTTGTTCTTGATCTCTTGACCTTGTGATCTGCCCACCTCGGCCTCCCAAAGTGCTGGGATTACAGGCATGAGCCACCATGCCCAGCCAAAATCCTGATACTTCTAATGGAATAAAATGAAAGAGATAAGAACAAAGACACAGCCGGGCGTGGTAGCATTTTGGGAGGCTGAGGTGGGCAGATCACCAGAGGTTGGGAATTCGAGACCAGCCTGACCAACATGGTGAAATCCCATCTCGACTAAAAATACAAGATTAGCCAGACATGATGGTGCATGCCTGTAATCCCAGCTTCTCAGGAGGCTGAGGCAGGAGAATCGCTTGAACCCAGGAGGCGAAGGTTGCAGTGAGCCGAGATTGCATCACTGCACTTCAGCCTGGGCAACAAAAGTGACACTCTGTCTCAAAAAAAAAAAAAAAAAAAACAAAACCCTGGGGCAGAGGTTGCAGTTAGCTGAGATTGTGCCACCGCACTCCAGCCTGGGCGATTGAGTGAGACAGCATCTCAAAAAAAAAAGAACTGAGACACAGATTGTTCCTTGTAAATAGGGCGTAATGTTTGGAAAATGAAGTAAAAAAAAATATCAACCAAAAAAAGTTGAAAAAACTCTCAGACAAGACCTACCTTAGATTTTAATTGTAAATGTTAAGATCATTAAGTCCTTTCCCTGGCTAAAATTTTCACCTATGAAAAAAAATGTTGTTAGAATAATTGTGTGTGTGTGTGTGTACCTTGACCCATACCTTGCACCATGTAAAAACATCAACTCAACTCAAAATGGATTGCAAATCTCAATGCAAGATTCTATAACTGTAAAAATACTCGAAGAAAACATTGGCCAGGTGCCGTAATTAATGCCTGTAATCTCAGCACTTTGAGGCTGAACTGGGAGGATTCATTGAGCCCAGGAGTTTGAGACCAGCCTAGGCAACATGGAAAAAAACAGTCTCTACAAAAAAAGAGAAAAATTAGCCGGTCATGGTGGCACATGCCTGCAGTCCTGCTACTCAGGAGGCTGAATGGGAGGTTCACTGAGCCCAGAAGTTCGAGGCTTCAGTGAGGTCTGATCACACCACTGCCTTCCAGCCTGGAAGACAGAGAGATCCCGTCTCAAAAAAAAAATAAATAAATAAAAATTAAAAAAAAAATAGATAAAGGAATAAATAAGAAAATATATGAAAACATCTTTGTGACATTAGATTAGGCAAAGATTTCTAAGATATCACACCAAAATCACAATTTATAAAAGGAAAAAAATTGATAAATTGAACTTTGTCAAAATAATAACTCTTTGAAAGACACAATTAAGAAAATTAAAAGACAAGACATAGACTAATCCAAAGTATTTGCAAAGCATGTATCTGACAAAGGATTTGTATTCAGAATGCATAAAGAGCTCTCAAAACTCAGTAAAATAATAAACAACCCTTCCCACACACATACAAGTGGGCAAAAGTTTTGAACAGACACTTTACAAAAAAGTTATATGTACTACAAATCAATACCTTTCATAAAAATATGTCTGATATTGTCATAGAGGCATGCAAATTAAAACTGTGATAAGTTACTGTAATCAGTGGAAGGTAGTCCAAGTTACCAGTGTCGAATCCATATGGGTCTGTGGCAACCTCAGTTCTCACCTCCTCAGAACAAATAATTTGACTGAGGGACATAAGGCAGAAAAAGAGACTGAGGCAAGTTCCAGAGCAGGAGTGGAAGTTTATTAAAAAGCTTAAAGCAGGAAAAAAAGGAAAGTACACTTGGAAGAGACCCAAGTGGGCACAAAGAAGGTCAAGTGTGACATTTAAACTTGATCCTAGAACTTTACAGACTGGCCCGCTTCTGGCGTCTTGTACCCCTTTCCCATGATATTTCCCTTAGGGTGGGCTGCCCACCTGCGCAATGCTCTCTGTCTGCTTGGGAGGTGATCATGCACAGTGTGTTTGGGAGGTTGTACCATGCCCATCTGAGGCTTTCTTCCTTTTTCCAGTGGAGTGCCTCTGAAGGTACATAATTTTGTTTCTTAATGTGCATGCCTGGGAAGTTGCTTCTTCTTGGTGGATGCATTCAACTAATGCTTTAGAGTGGCAGGTGTGAACCATTAGGAAATGGCCTCTCCCTGGCAATTTATCAGCCTCTCATCAACCATATTGATAATGAATGATTTAATGACTGTTTGGTGACTGACTTTGTGATAATTACTCAAATCTTAACAACTGGATGCTCAAAAAGAAAGAAGAAATTGTGGTGATGATATCTTTCACTTTTGGACTGAAAGTTAGTTATTTCTCTAAGTTTTATAACATGGCATGCCATCCAATTGTGCCAGCATATCACTGCTGCCAATTTATCACTTTTAGAGAGGTAATATGATAATTGCCAAACCATTTTCTGACATTCCTGGTGGGAGGGGAGAGCCGTCTCCTGCCCTGCTCATGCCTGTCTAACTACCTGTAACAATACCATCATCTCCTATTATAATGGCTCAAACAAATGAACAAGCAGACAATACCAAGTTCTAGCAAATATGCAGAGCAACTGGAATTTTCCTACATGGCTGGTAGAAGTGCAAAACAGTCCAGCCACTTTGGAAAAATAGTTTGGCAGTTTCTTTTCTTTTCTTTTTTTGAGATGGAGTCTTGATCTGTTGCCAGGCTGGAAGGCAGTGGTGCCATCTTGGCTCACTAAAACCTCCGTGTCCCGGGTTCAAGTGATTCTCCTGCCTCAACCTCCTGAGTAGCTGGGACTACAGGTGCCCACCACCATGCCCAGCTAATTTTTGTATTTTTAGTAGAGACAAGGATTCATCATGTTGGCCAGGATGGTCTCGATCTCTTGACCTCGTGATCCGCCAGCCTCTGCCTCCTAAAGTAATGGGATTACAGGAGTGAGCCACCGTGCCCAGCCAGGCAGTTTCTTATAAACATATATTTATCATTTGACCCAGCAATTTCACTCCTAGGTGTTTACCCAAGAGAAATGAAAACTTTTGTCACTCAAAAACCTGTATGTGAATGTTTATAGCGAATTGACACATAATAACCCAAAACTGGAAACAACATAAATGTCTCTCAATTACTGAATTGATAATTGTGGTACATCCATCAATGGAACACCACTTAATAATAAAGAGGATTAAACTATTGATATTTACAACATGGTTGAATCTTAAAGCAATGATGCTGAAGGTAAAAGAAGCCAGACCAAAGAAAGAGTACATGCAATACAATTTCATGCATATGACATTTTGGGAAATGCTAAACTATAGCAACAGAAAACAAATCAGTGGTTTTGAGGGCCTGGAGGTAAAGGAAGGGGTTGACCATAAGGGGTACAAGGGAATTTGTTAAAGTTATGAAACCATTTTGTATCTTCTATTTATAATGGTAGTTACACAACCATACACACTTGTCAAAATTGATAAAACTCGTAAAACTGTAACCCAGAGTTCCAGGGTTTTCCTTTTCCAGAACACGTTATAAAAAAGTACACAGATGTAACTGCTGCACCTCGAGTTTTTGTTGTTTCTAAAAAGTTCAAGGAAGAAGCCCAGCCATAGCAAAACAAAAACCAGTTGGAACCAGAGATGCCTTAGTTGGAGATGAACTTTGGAGAATTCATTAGCATACTAAAAACTCCACCCAGGAGGAACTTATTCTCCATTTATATGTAGAGTTATGATCGGAGACTGGGCCTGATCTGCCTCTACTCCACCGCTATATATGATGACTCAGTTAACCTGCCTAATAAAAGCCTTGGTGTCACCTTTGATTAGGGAGGCACTGCTTTGGGGAATTCTCCCCAATATCCTCCTTACTTGTAAGTAATAAAATCTTCTTGTTAAATCCTCCTTGGTTGTGGTCATTGGACTGTCACCGGCTAAGTGATCAAACCCATCCATTGTGTAGATAACAAAACTATAACATTTGGAAATTATGTCCCAATAAACCTGACTGCCCCCCAAAAGCCTTCTCACAATGCTTTTTGCAGATTTTTTTTTTGAGGCAGACTCTCACTCTGTCGCCCAGGTTGGAGTGCAGTGGCAAGATATCGGCTCATTGCAACCTCTGCCTCCAGGGTTCAAGTGATTCTCGTGCTTCAACCTCCTGAGTAGCTGGGATTACAGGCGTGAGCCACATGCCCATCTAATTTTTGTATTTTTTTAAAATAGAAATGGGGTTTCACCATATTGGTCGGGATGGTTTGGAACTCCTTACCTTAGATGATCCTCCTGCCTCAGCCTCCCAAAGTGGTGCTGGGATTATAAGTGTCAGCCACCACACCTGGCCTTTTGATAGATTTTTGTTTTTTTGAGATGGAGCCTGGCTAGAGTGTGCGATCTCAGCTCACTGCAACCTCCAACTCACAGGTTCAAGCAGTTCTCCTGCCTCAGTCTCCCAAGTAGTTGGGATTACAGGCACCTGTCACCATGCCCAGCTAATTTTTTGTATTTTTAGTAGAGACAGGGTTTCACTATGTTGGTCAGGCTGGTCTCGAACACCTGACCTCATGATCCACTCACCTCAGCCTCCCAAAGTGCTGAGATTACAGGCCTGAACCAGCATGCCCAGACCCTTTTCACAGATTTTAATGGTAATACTTGATAGAGCAGGAGCATCACCATCTTGGACAAGCACCACAATTCTAAAGTTCCCCTTGATCAAAAACCACCTAAATCAAAAAGGCATCAGCCTAATGGCTAAGGTCAGCATGACCATAAACCACAAATTCTAATCATAAGATAAAACCCTCCCTGACTAGAGAGATGTCAGCCCCAATATAACCTTCTCTCTGACCAGAGACATTCCAACCCCACAATAAACTTCTCCCCTACACAGAAACATTCCAAGCCTGTGATAAGTTCTCTCACCCTGAACCCTTAAATAGTCTGTAAGAGAGAGTGCTCCCAACTGAAATCGGCCAGAAGCCCCTCTCAGGTTTATTCTCCAAAATAAACCTGTCTTTGACTGTTGAACTGCTTTTCATGTTTCTTTCATGTTTCTTTTCTCTTTCTTTAACTCTTCCAATACCTAAATATGTAAGCTCCTTTTTTTCCTCCTATGAAAAATCTATATCATAACTGAGAAATCAATAAGGACAATACAAATTAAGATATTAAAACGAGGCCAGGTATGGTGGCTCATGCCTGTAATCCCAGCACTTTGGGAGGCTGAGGCAAGTGGATCACTTGAGGTCAGGAGTTCCAGACCAGCCTGAGCGTGGTGAAATCCCATCACTACTAAAAGTATAAAATTAGCCAGGTGCCTATAATCTCAGATACTCAGGGGGCTGAGGCAGGAGAATTGGAGAACTGCTTGAACCCAGGAGACAGAGTTTACAGTAAGCTGAGCTCTCGCTACTGCACTCCAGCCTGGGTGACAGAGTGAGATTCTGTCTCAATAAACCAACCAACCAACCAACCAACCAACAAACAAACAAATAAATAAATAAATAAATTTTTTAAGATGAAGAAATGGAAAGCATTTGCAATACAAAATCTATGTGCCTTAAAGTACATCCTACTAAAGACACATAGTAAATGTTTATTTATGTTTCAATCTGTTTCATTTTTGATTTTATGAATTAAATGTCAATGAAAGTTTGTTGGTTTTTTTTTTTTTCAGAGAAATAGTACTGTTTCATTTTTCTTTTAAATAATGTTGATGCTGAAGTTTCTCAAATAAACCCAGCTTGCCACCTTCAGGCCACCAAAAGATTTACAGAGACCATAGTCAGAACACTAATAATACATCTTTCTCAATAATCCATAATTAATAATATCTTGATCACTTAATGCACTCTATTTAGAATCTTTCCCTCGCATTTACTGGAATCTCTGCAACTTTCAAAACTCAGTCAAATGTCACTAACTCCTAGAAGCCTTCACTGATCACTCTAGCTAACTTTTCCTCCTCTAAATATTTTATCTCCTTGATTATATGTAATCCCATTGAAGGTAATAACAATGTCTTAAACATATTTTATGACACTGCATGGCTATTAAAAAGGGTGCGTATAATAATTGTACGTGCTAATATTGACTGAATTAACACATGAATGAATAAATAGGAAGCTAGAGTAAACATTGAGCTTTCACTTTGAAGAGGCCCCATTTTACTAGTAGATTAAGGGGAATTCTACACATTTATTAAAGATTATAAGCATACATGTAAAGCGCAGTTTTCATTGACAACTAGCAGTGTCTCAATCTCTACTAAACTCTCCAATGATATTGTTGATGAATGATTTAATGACTGTTTGGTGACTGGCTCTGTGATAATTACTCAAATGACTCAGAAAAATTCCCAAATTTTTTTGTCTAGTTCCATCTAGTTTAGGGAATGAAATTTTCCTTTGTGTTTACAATCTCTCTGGAATGAAGTTTCCCTCCCGGTCTTTCAAGGTCTACATGTATCCAGGACTACTAGATGAAAAGCTGGTCATAGATGTTTGCTTCTGATTTATTTTTAATGGAGAGGGGAATGGTCCACACTTGAGAATGGTTTATCTTCTTGAATTCCTTCCATTAGAACCAATCTTTCTTTTGTTCTTTTGTTTTCTTTCTCTTCTTTCTTTCTTTTTCTTTCTTTCCTTCTTTTCTTTTTATTTTCTTTTGCCGAAACTGGGTCTTGCTCTGTTGCCCAGGCTGGTATGCAGTGGCACCATCACGGCTCACTGCAGCCTTGTCCTCCTGGGCTCAAGTGATCCTCCTGTCTCAGCCTCTCAAGTAGCTGGGAATACAGGCATGCACCTCCATGCCTGGCTAACTTTTGTTTTTGTAGAGATGAGTCTTGAGATAGGGGTCTCACTATGTTCCCCAGGTGGGTCTCAAACTCCTGGTCTCAAGCAATCCTCCTGCCTTGGCCTCCCAACATGTTGGGATTACCAGCATGAACCACCACATGTGGCCCCATTAGAACTTTCTAATGAAAGTTCTCCTGTCCGCTAGGAGGGCTATTTATCCCTTCTGTCAATACTTCATTTCTCAGTATATCCTACCCACTCTCCACCCTCTCCCTAGGCCCAGGCTTATCCATCTGAGAGAGGAAATAACCAGTAATTTGAGCATGCACAGGAGGCTCTGGTTTGGGCAATTAGGTCAGCAGGGTTTTTGAATTTTTGTTTCTGCTTTGTTGAGGGCTGAAGAGGAAGATAGGCCCTTGGGTTACCAGTGAGATAGAAAAAGGGGAGGAAAATACAGAGAAACAATCAGATTTACATTTTGGGATACAAATCCACCACAAATGCAAGTTTATAATACCTATCTGGACTAAAAGTTTGTTCTCTCCCCTCCAGTCCTGTATCCTTCCTCAAAATGTCAACTTGGTATTTTCCCCTCATCAATATCTTTGTTTCAACCCTCCTGAACACATCTTCTAATCATGTCCCAATACTTTCATTGACAAAGTCTTTTCTTAATCGTCACATATATACTGTATTCATGGCATCTCTTTCCAGTTATTCTTTTCTCACACTTTCATTTACCCTAGTTGATTCTAATCAGCCATCCCCAAGTGCATTAAGTTATATTTTCAGTTTGCTCTCAAATTCTCATTTACTCACAATCTGGCTTCTGTATGCTTCTCTTTACCAAGACAAGTCTTGTTTTGATCCAATGAATGAGTTTTTTTTAATAATCCATGTAGTTTGGTACAATGACTCACTCCTTCTGTGAGCAATTAGGTTCTGTTATTAATTAGGTTTGTACACATCACCATTTTTCTACATTTTAAACTTTCTGGTCGTGACTGTAATAATATCTTCGAATAATTTTCCTTTTTTTTTTTTTTGCTTTACTTACTCCTTTTAACCATCACAACAGTGGTCCTACCTTTCCTTTCTTTCCTGAAGATGATTTAAAAATTCTATTCCTATCCAGAATTTACAAAGAACTAAAACAGATTTACAAGAAAAAACCAAACAAGCCCATTCAAAAGTGGGCGAAGGATATGAACAGACACTTTACAAAAGAAGACATACAGAATCAATGCTATCCCCATCAAGCTACCATTGACTTTCTTCACAGAACTGGAAAAAACCACCTTGAACTTCATATGGAACCAAAAGAGAGCCCACATAGCCAAGTCAATCCTAAGCAAAAAGAACACAGTGGGAGGCATCACACTACTGGACTTCAAACTATACTACAAGGCTACAGTAATCAAAACAGCATGGTACTGGTATCAAAACAGAGATATAGACCAATGGAATAGAACAGAGGCATTGGAGGCATCACAACACATCTACAACCATACAATCTTTGATAAACCTGACAAAAACAAGCAATGGGGAAAGGATTCCCTGTTTAATAAATGGTGTTGGGAAAACTGGCTAGCCATGTGCAGAAAGCAGAAACTGGACCCCTTCCTGACACCTTACACTCAAATTAACTCCAGATGGATTAAAGACTTAAACATAAGACCAGGCGCCATAAAAACCCTAGAAGAAAATCTAGGCAAAACAATTCAGGACATAGGAGTAGGCAAGGACTTCATGACCAAAACACCAAAAGCATTGGCAACAAAAGCCAAAATAGACAAATGG
>JAPYYA010002581.1:0-13818 GCA_028533165.1 Leontopithecus rosalia
AAATAAAGTTCTCTGTTGGAATTTTAGTTTTAGGAACTCCAGAAATGGCTTTTTTCACTATCAATTAGAGTTCAAAGATAACTCTTTCTTTTTCATGAACACAAAAGGCATTTGCCCCTCCAGCTCTGGTGACCTCCTGCTGGGGCCTCCGTTTTATTTTTAAATTGGTCACATGGGTTGAGAATATTATATGAGAATATTAGTTGATTGATTTATTTTTCATATTTTAAATCTACAACTACTCTTACATGAGTAGGCAATGTTATACAGCAACATTCTTAGGAACTGTGAGCACACCCATGGAAGAGGGGGGCTCACAAGCAAATCTGTAGCAAATGTTCTTGCTGCTCTGGATGGACAGAAGCTGGATAGTTTATTCTCCAGCAAGTTCCAAAGGCAGATTGCACTCTAACTCCCAGAAGACGTTTATTTCTTCAGAGTCTTCCGTTCCTCCTCAGCCAGCAGTCACTGACCCAGGTCTCTTCATGTCAAATGTGCCACGCTTTGCACAGGGGGCAAAGCTAAGCGCAGTTGTCTGTGCATGTGGGGTCCTCTGAGGGGTGGCTGAGCCACTGTGTACCCTGACTTCATCTTCTTCACTAGCCTTCACTTGGTGACTAGAGTGGGGTGAAGCCACCTCTTAAGACTGGTGAACCCACGTTTTCCCAGGCTGAAACTAATTGGCTGGCATGGTGACCCATAACCCAGGACTTATTAGGGTCATGTTTGAGGACTCCAGACTCAAAGCCATATAGCCATCATGGGAAAGGGACATACTTGTAAGTCCAGGAGAGACCCTAGAGCTGCTGAATCCCCTCTCTGTAAAACATTGAACACAATTGAGAGAATGTGCCATTTATGATAAAAACCGAGAAGCAAATTCCAGTGAGATAACAGGAAACTTCCACTTCTGACAGTTTTGCTGAATTTCATCAATTGTAAGTCAGCAACATATTGACAGTAGAAAAACAATCAGATTCACTGGTAAGCAATCAGGCCTTGAGCTGTAATTGAATGTTCTCATGCTAGATGCATGTTAATAAGAGACAGCCAACATCTATACAAAGTCACTCCAAGTACTGGACAGTGAGGACGATTCTTCCTGAGTGGGAACCTGGGAGAAATTTTTCTTTATTTCTATGAAAACATCCATAAGGGTCTCAGCTTGGCGAAGTGAATGTAATAAAGCACTGGCTGAGATCCTGTTTTGTAGCTGGAAAGAAATCCACGCAAACAGTCCTTTATGATTTAAACACAGCTAGATTTAGCATGGACTCCTGAAACTGGGTTATGGTGGGAAAAACACAAGCCCCTTCCTCCCCGTTACCTGCCCTCCACTGCCCTCGTGAAGTTGGTCAGGCCAGACGGGTCTGGGCTGGTGAGGGGGTGCCTCTCCTCCAGAGCCACCACGCTGATCAACGTCTCTCCTCTTCCTTCCTCACCCTCCTTTTTGGTCAGATCATCTTGGCACAACCAGCACAAACTTTGTTAATGGCTTTAAACTTGGAAGGCTCACTTTTTAAACATTTGCCCCTACATAATTGAAACAGCTGATTTAATGAGATACTTTCTGTCATCATTTTACCCTGGCTGAGATGGGTGACAACAAAGCAGTAATAACGAATTCAATAATAATTAAATCGGGTCATGTGCTCATCTGTCATGGCCCATCTGCTTCAGGGAGAAAAATCCCAGTGAACTTCTCTCTTTTGTGAGCTTTCCAAAACTCTGTAATAAATCGCTTAGAGAGAACTCTAGGTAGCCCTTCAAAAGTTCTAAGCAAACTGGTAAGTAGATTAATTAAATTTTATGCATGTTTAAATGCTAATGATTACATTCCTGACATTACAGTGTAATCTGATATGGAATGATGTCATGCAAGCAGTGGTTTTACTGCCTAAACACATTCCCATCCCCAAGCAGAGCAGCAGCTCTGGATCATTTATCGAAGGGCAGGACGTTGACAGCGGCATCAGAGTGCAGACTTTCACTCAGGTCCCTGACTCGCCAGATGCATGCTAATCAGGGAAGTTGCAGGAAACAGCCGCTCTCACCCCAGCAGCAAACTGGGAGGGTCATCAAAAGGTCCACTTTTTTTGCACCCTGCCTCTAAATTCATACTCCTGGCACCAGGGCAAAAATCACATCCCGCCTGCTTGCCAGGATTCTGGAGAACCAAAGTGAGGTCAAGTGTCCTCCTCCGTCCCAGACTTTCCCCTGCTGCTGCGCACCACTTCTTCCCTGGCAGCAGGCACAAGACCGGCAATATTTCCAAGCAAGGAGGAGACACAGATGATCGGGTTTCTGATGACACAGGGGGAAGCATAGACATCATCTGTGTGGGCTCCGATTTCACTGGGAACTTAGGGCAGGGCTTCTCCGACTGTGCTGGGCACTGAGACCACCTGGGGCTTTGTGGAGATGCAAATCGTGATTCTGCAGATCTGGAGGCTGGCCTGGGTGTCTGCATTTCTGACAGGCTCCAGGTGAGGCTGATTGCTGCTGAAAAGAGGACTGCACTTTCAAGACTCAAGAGCAGAGCTCTGGCCAGCCGCAGACAAAAGGAAGCAGAAAACTGCAGCCACCCTGAGACTGAACCACTCTCATCTCAATTCATCTTCTGTTGATTTCATTATACTTTTAAACAAAAAATATTCAGACACCTTCTGAATTGACTACCTTAATTGTACACAAAGCATTCTGACAAGCAGCAGTCTCTGACAGGGAGACAGGGTGTCTTCAGTTCCATTATGAAGGTAATATTTTATTTCCCGTTTCTTCCTCTAAACAATGCTTGGCTGATGGAGCACGTTGGCTATGGAATTATGTACACAGAGACTACAATATATCGAAACATTAGACGTTCGATTACAGCCCAACAGGACTGCAGCCTCCACCACTTCTGATCGACCACTAGAATGACAGTTGCAGTGATGACTGCAGAAGTTAAGACATTTTCCTTTCTTGAATTGAGACTCAAAAGGATCCTGTTACATTAGTTAGTCTGGCGATAGACACCACATCTTCTGTTACAAATAGTGAAATTCCAATGCTAGCCAAACTAAGTCCTCGCTCATATTTCAACATTAGGCTGGACTGTGAAGGGAAGTTCACAACCCAAAACCAAATGGCCCACATACTGCTCAGTGCTTGATTCATAATGCAGTTTTTCCCAAATTAAGCATTACTGCAATGTAGTGTTCTTTCCCAAAGAACAGTCGGCTCAAGCCTTCTGTGCATGGGATTGGAACAAGGATATTTTAGACAAATGGCACCAGCAGGGCAAACATATGGCAATATCCCAAGTCACTAGTAAATAGCCCCCATGTCCCATAGCTCTTCTTTCCAATACACCAGGAAGCCCTTTAATATGCCCTGTGTGTTCCAAAGAGCATCTGAGCAAGGACAGTGCAGCAAGCCGCCGCACATACCTTGGTCAGCCATTTTACCTTTCAATACCTGTCCGTTGATGTTACCAGTCTTTTGAAGAGGTTCAGGAGAATAGATGGTTTTGTATTTTAACATTAGCTAAGAAAAGAAAACAGTGCAAAATGACAAGCACTTTCTTCCTGCTCTGCACATCAATAAAGGAAGGTTAAATTGATTTTTGGGAAATATTTGCAGCTTCAGTCAAGCTAGTATAGCTGGATAGCCTATAATTTCTGGGCCAAATCTGTTCTATTAGCTATTTATCCAGCACTTAAGCAGATTATATAAAGCACAGTATCACTGATAAGATGCTGGAGAAGAAGTGCAACCCCATGGCCAAGAGAAGCCCAGTGCAACCCCATGGCCAAGAGAAGCCCAGATCAAAGACTACAAAAAGCCAAGACTACAAAACCCTCAGAAGAAAACATCACAGAAAACCTTCAAGATATTGAATTTGGTGATGATTTATTTTTATTTTATTTTATTTTTTATTGCATTTTAGGGTACATGTGAAGAACATGCAGATTGTTGCATAGGTACACACATGGCAGTGTGATGTGCTGCCTTCCTCCCCTTCACCTATATCTGATGATTTCTTAAATATGGGGCCAACATCAGAGACAAAGAAAGGGAAAATTGGAGTTCATTGAAATTTAAAAAATTGTGCACCAAAAGATACTACCAAGGGAGGAAATGGGCACAGAAAGGGAGAAAATATTAGCAACTCATATATCTGATAAAAAATTAACATACTGAATTTGTAAAAAACCCATAGAACTCAGCAGCAGAAAAACAAACAATTAGAAAAGGACTAAGGACAGGAAGGGACTTTTTCCAAGAAGCTGTACAAACAGGTGATAAACATGAAAACATGCCTCATCTCTCAGCATGAGGGAAATGTGAATCGAACTACAACAAGATGTCATCTCACACCCGTCAGGATGGCTGTTATAAAACAAAACAAACAGAAAGTAACTGGTGTCGGAGAGAATATGGAGAAATGAGAACACACGTGCATTGCTAGTGGGAGTGTATGTCCACTGAGGGAAATACTATCATGGTTCCTCGACAAGTTAAGTGTAGAATCACCACATGGCCCAGCAGTTTCACTTTTGGGTGTATACTCAGAGGAATTCAAAGTAGGAACTTGAGCAAATAATTGCACACTGATGTTCATAGCGGACTTGTTCACAACAACCAAAAGGTGGAAACAACCGGAAAGTCCAGCAACTGATGAATAAACAACAAGAGAATGTGGCATATCCTTGCAAGGAAATGCCACTCAGCCTTAAAAAGACAGGAAACTCCAACCCATGCTTCAGCATGGAGGAGCCTGGAGGGCGAGGTGCTGAGTGCACTGAGCCAGAGGTGAGGGGCACATACACGTGGTTCCCTTAATGTGATGGCCCGAGTGCAACTGAATCCATAGAGACAGTACCCAGGGTGGCGGGTGCCAGGGCCTAGAGGAGGGAGAGTGAGAAGAGAGTGTTTAATGGGGACAGAGTTTTGGTTTGGGAGGATGGAAGAGTCGTAGAGGTGGATAGTGGTGATGGTTACATAGGAATGTGAATGTACTGAATGCCAGTGAAATGCAAGCTTAAAAATGGTTAAAATGGTAAATTTATGTCATGCATATTTTACCACTATAAAAAACGTTTGAGGAAGAAGAACAGGAAGAGGTAGAGGAGGAAGAAGATGTGGTGGAGCAGGAGGAGAAGGGGAAAAGGATGAGGAGGAGGAGGAGGAGGCTGAGGAGGAGGACAGATACCCCACTGCTGAGGACAGAACTCCTAGGCTCTGGTTTTCTTCTTTCCAGAAACTCACCTCTATAAGCCCTCCTCTGTGATAGCAAATGGCTAGATCCAGACATCCCAAAAGAGGCAGATCTCAGCAAATTTCTCCCAAAACTCCCAGAATGGTGGGAAGGCAGCGGGGTACAGGCCAAGATGCTGAAGGCATGCAAGCTAAGACTCTTCCCTGTGAATCAGCTGGCATGTCGGCATGTAAATGTTCACTTATCTCTTATGCACTCATGTATGTATATGCATGCCTCTCTGTACATGTGTACCTTCCTTTACTCACGTGATGCTCCCTGGCCTCCTGCAATTGGTCACTTTCACAATCATGGCATCATGGCACAGACCAGAGCACAGCTGAGCCCTCTGAGGGGGCATGATGGAGGGGAAGCAGTCACCCAGCCCAGCCCAGCACAGCTCAGCCCAGCTCAGCTCCAGAGGACTCCAGATCACAACAAAAAGATCTGCACTGTTGAAATGTGGGGCTGAATTAATGGACTCATTCATCATTCAGCAAACATTAGCTAACTGTTTATGATATTCTGGCACTCTTCTGGGCCGAGACTGAGAGGAGTTTCCTTATGGAGCTACCAACAGCAGAGGAAACAGGTGTTTGAACATGCAGTCACAGCACGGACTTGCCTGCTTTGCTGCAGAGGGGAGGCCCCATGTGATGGCCGGTGCCCCCCATTGGTGTTCCATCCCAGGCCTGTGAGCTTGGCCTGCAGCAGCCACCTCCCCTCAGCTCTGCAGGAAGTGGGGAGGCCAGCTCCTGATATTAACTCAAATATGTTTGGATCAAAGGGATGGTGAGAGGAAAGGTGTGGGAAGGAGGGGACAGAACACTTGGCTTTTTAAAAATTGTTATTTGGATGCTCATTTCCAGAATCAGGTGGGGTCATGCTTAGGACACACTCACATTAGCTAAGAGGCTGATGGCTGCCCTGTCCATCTGCGTGTGCTGGTGCAGTGGCAATTGGGACAAGCAGAGAAAATAATTCATGCAACGTCCTGGGTGAAAGCCGTGCTAAAACCGTAAATTTCTAAACTCCAAGTAAACTGCGAAGTCTAAATACTTGTCTATGTAAATTAGGCCTATCCAGGTAATTCTGATGGAAGAAGCTGGGCTTGAGTGAGGGATTTCCCCCACGTGTTATGATAGGCATGGAAACAGTGGAGCAACTCCAAAGGATGGAATCTGCTGGGTGTGGCTACTGGCAGCCTGCCCCTGCTCTAACTCTCAGAGATACAGTTTGCAACTTGTTTATCCTTCAAAGTGGAACATCTGACCACACACACACACACACACACACACACACACACACACACACACATGCATTTGATACATTGTACGTAAGTCTTTGTGTTTGCACTGAAAGGAACTGATTCACATACCTTCTGTCTTTTGTGCTTATTTTAAAAACTTTTGCATTATTTTTTTTTTGAGATGGAGTTTAGCTCTTGTTACTCAGGCTGGAATGCAATGGTGCCATCTCCACTCACCACAACCTTGATTCAAGCAATTCTCCTACATCAGCCTCCCGAGTAGCTGGGAGTACAGGCATGCGCCACCATACCTAGCTAATTTTTTTTTTTTTTGCATTTTTAGTAGAGACGGGGTTTCACCATGTTGACCAGGATGGTCTCAATCTCTTGACCTTGTGATTCACCTGCCTCGGCCTCCCAAAGTGTTGAGATTATAGGCTTGAGCCACCATGCCCGGCCCTTTTGCATTTTTTTAGAGCATGAGAAAATTATTGTTGCAGAAGTGACACACTGAATATAAAAATGTTCCCAAATCTTCATCTGACTTAATGAAAGTGAAAGGCAACCAGTTAATAGAGCCTGTAAGGAAAAGGAGGTTTCTACCTTGACTTCCCAGGTGCAAACATAATTTTGAACTTCAAGATAATTATGTTTCTCAATATTACTCTTTCCTCGGAAAACTGCAATGAATCAATGCATGGCACCTTCCAATCCTCCCAAGAGTTTATTAGTGAGACTGTCATTCTCACAGAAAATAGTAAAAAGGTATTTCTGTTGTAAATTGACAAATTATAATTGTGTATATTTATGGAGCATAAAGTGATGTTATATGTATACAATATTCTGCTGTTAACTATAGTCACCAGGCTGGGCAAGAAAGCTCAAGAAACTTATTTCTCTAAGTTGCTAATACCTTGTGCCCTTTGGCAAACATCTCTCTTTCCCTCAGGCCACAGTGTCTGGTAACCACCTTTCTACTTTCTACGTCTAGGCGCCCAATTACTTTAGATTCCACATCTGAGGCCATGTTTGTCTTTCTGTGCCTAGCTTATCTCACTTGGCATAATGTCCTCTGGGTTCATTCACGTTGTTGCAAATCACAAAATTACTTTCTTTTTAAGGCTGAATAGTATTCCACTGTATATTCAGACACCACATTTTCATTACCAATTCATCCATTGATGGGCACTTAGGTTAATTTTGTAGTTTGGCTGTCATGCATAATTCTTCCATCAACATGGGCGTGCAGATATCTCTTCTACATACAAATTTCAAATGCTTTGGATGTACAGCCAGAAGTGGGATGGCCGGATTATATGGTAGATCTATTGTTAACCATTTAAGGAACTTCTACACAGTTTCCCTAGTGACATGCTGATTTATATTCCCACCAACAGTGTATGAGGCTGCCCTTTTCTCCTCAATAATACCTACTATTAATCTCTTTGATAGTAGCTGTTCTAACAGGTGTGAGATGATCTCTTTGTGTTTTCACTCACACTTCCCTAAAGATTAGTGATGTTGCACATTTTTTTCATATATCTTTAGCCTGTGCATCTTTTTTTTTTTACAGGAAATGTCTGGTTAGGTCCTTTGCCCAGTTTTAAGTTGTGTTGCATTCATCTCTTATTAGATGTATGGCTTGCAAATATTTTCTCTCAATCTGTAAGCTGTCTCTCTCTCTCTCTCTCTCTCTCTCTCTCTCTCTCTCTCTCTCTCTCTCTCTCTGTCTTTCTCTCTCTCTGTCTTTCTCTCTCTCTTTTGAGTTGGAGTCTTGCTCTGTCGTCCAGGCTAGAGTGTAGTGGTGAGATCTCAGCTCACTGCAACCTCCTCGCCATGGAAAACTTAAATTGCCATGAGTGTTTGATGAACTGGGGAGAATTTATTTAACTGAATTAAATATAGCAGAGACTTTCATTATGTGCTTTATATGAGTTAAATTGAAAGTACAAAAGTTGCAGTGTAGTTTGGCAAAGAATTGATGATTATATGAATAAGGAATTTGTATATGCAAACCACATGGATTTCTCATTGTCATTAATTGTCTGAGTGTTTCTTAAAAATATTGCCACGGTATTGTTCTTAGGTTAATATGAGATTAGGGTGCATCTATTGGAAACTGCTTTAAAGAATAGGTGGAAGTTTGTTTGTTTGTTTTGAGACAGGGTCGCACTCTGTCACCCACGCTGAAGTGCAGTGGTGCCATCTTGGCTCACTGCAGTCTCTGTCTCCAGGGTCAAGCCATTGTCCTGCTTCAGCCTCCTGAGGAGTTGGACTACAGGCACGAGCCATCACTCCAGGCTAATTTTTAAAATGTTTCATAGAGATGACATCACACAACATGGCTTAGGCTGGCCCTTAGACACCTGGGCTCAAGCAATCCTGCCCTCAGCCTCCCAAAATGTTAGGATTACAAGCATGAGCCACTGCACCAAGCCAAAGTTTAAATAGCGTATGAATTATTTGCATAGAAGTATAACCATGAAATGATTAAAAATAGCTCATACTATTAAATAAGTAGAATATTTGCTTTGAAATTACTCTAATAATCTTCACAGAAAATTCATCTTCCGAAATGACCCGTAGACTTTGTTTTCTAAGCGATCTGTGACTCCTGGTCAGCCCCTGGGCATTTGGGCTCAGACCCACACACTGAGTTGTGCTCTGACTTTGTTTCTGCTGCCTGCTGGAGCCTTCAGCCCTTCCTGTGCCTTTGAATCTTCAGAAGCACTTTATTGCCCGGGCCTCACCCCTAGAGCTTTTAATTCAATTGCTCTGAGTTGAGATCCGAGAACTCCTATTTTTTAACACTCCCAAGATGATTCTAATGTGATGGTAAGATCATGTAGGTTTTCTCATGAATACTCTGGCAATTCAGCCACAGGGTTTTTTTAGATCACCTGCAGTTCATTGGAACACTCTGAGTACTCCTCCCTCATATTAATTTTTTTAAATTCTAACTATATTTTCCTAAGAAGTTACATTCACAGAAATAATATTTTGTAGCATATGGCTAAGTAATTATTTCCAACAATCAACGTGGTTTATTTTCAGAAACAGCTAAAGCAGGCAGACCCCGGGGCACTCTGTTGCATGGTAGGACTCTTAGAATGAATGCATTTGTCTTGTGGGATTATTATAACATTGGGACGTCCTCAGACAGTTGTGTCAGAAGTGATTCTAAGGATGGGCCCATAATGGGGAGCCAGGTCTCCTGTCGTACACTCAGGGTGGCGTCAAGCTAGGGAGGCTGGAATCACCCACCAGTGTCTCAGATGAGGCAGGAGTGGAACCAAGGTTTATTCACTGTTCTCATCTGTGGGGCTGTAAATTAGAGATCCAGATGTATAATCTGGGAACTTGTCCAAATTCATTTTTAGAGAAGGTGAGATCATCAGCACAGGCAGCCATACCCCATGTAACACTTTTTATTTCTGAAACAAGAACTGTCCATGGTCCAACAGCAAGCCAGAGAAAACGCATTCATCTCTCACTGAACAAAAAGCCTTGTGTCCTCCCGCCATCTGCACAGGGAGTCATCAGGAGTCTGTGTGTGCTTCACTTGCCCAAGTGTCTTGGGAATGCTGGGCCCTGGGCTTCACTCTGGACCTGCAGTCTCCACGTCCTCTCCATGGAGAGGCCATTGGCCTCCCTGAGTCTTGCTGCTTTTTCTTTTGCTGACACTTTCTTGTTCACTTTCTCGCATGCTCCCCCACCGTCCTGGCAACACTCACCTTGCCTGCTACTGTGGATTGACTCATGTCCCCAACAGTTCATCTGTGGAAGCTCTGACTTCCAGTGTCACTGCATTTAGAGAAGTCTTTAAAGAGGTGAAGGTAAATTGAGGCCAGTCTGGTGGAACTGATCCAACGTGGCAGGTGTCCTGTAAGAAGAGGCAAGGACACAGACACACACAGGGAAGGCACCATCAACTTTCTCCAAATGAGGAAAGCTGGGAGATGAGATCAGTGAGTCCTAGTGTGAAAACACACCCCCTAACATCAGGTGGCCTCTCCCTGCTCATTCAGAAAAAAATACGTTAGTATTTTAATTGATTATTTGTTATATTCTTCTATTACCAATACTTCCCACTTTGCCCCAGTTGCTAAATCCACTTTAATCCAAACTACTTGATTTCTACTTTATTGAAAATGTCAAATTTATCCCAGCTGAGATATCTAAAATCTTCTCTTATTATATTTATCTTTCTTTGTTATTCTTTCTTGATGAGGAAACATTTCTCCTCTTTTTCAAAATTAGGCCCTCAACCCATTGCCTAGATTTCAGCTTCCTGGTCGTTTTTAAGACCTAAATTCATGACATTTTACTTATCCCCTCTGTAGGGTTTTCAGTTTTCCTCACGAATACTTACTTTTAAAATTCTTTAGGTAAGAAGATATGGAACTTTCAGTTTTAGCTCTAATATTTAAAATGAGAGAAGCCTTTACTGTTGTCCCATAACAATAAAGTGCTGGAAAAAAATCAACAACTTTTGTAAACACATCAGAGAACTGAGGATACAGGTAAGCTGCCAGCCTGCAGTGTTGAGAGGTAATCCACAGAGTCACAGCTGAGACCTGCTTACCTGGAGCAGAAACAGCTACTGCTTCAAATTGGCGGAGGATTTAGATGGAAATTTTTATGTGTGGCTGGAGCGGGGTATGGACTAGCATGAGAGTAATGGATTCTGAGGGACCATAGTCTCCAGGGGTGTGGGGGGAAGGCACAATTTTGTGATTCTTATCTCCTGAAACTCCAACTGCGGAAGATGCTCTAGTATCTCTGGCAAGAGAAGGGGAAGAGCAATCCTGGTGGAATATACCCAGAGACTTGAACCACCTGGAGAAAGGAAAATTCCGTCTCAGCCCCCTCTATCCTTTGTGTCTTACCTCAGTGGGTGTGGGTGGGATGGAGCGGGAGCTTGTGAACATGAAGCTATGGAGTCCTCCTTCACACCTGTTCTGCACATCACAGGGCTCCAGTGTGATAGCCACAGATGGCCTCTGGAAGAGCAGCAAAATGCAGAATTTCTCTCAGTAGGAGCATTTAGGGAAGCCCACAGTCAAGATTTAAGAAGGTAATAAATGAAGGTACAATGAAATCTTTGTTTTTACTGTTAACTGTTCTAAAAGATGACTGATAAAGTAATAATGTTACCCATGTTTAAGTAACTATAACAAATAAATAAGTAAAATAAATGACTGCAGCATCATAGGGGATGGAAGAGAGAACCTGAGAATGCTCTTGTAAGGTACATACACTATGCAGGTGGTGGCATTGTGTTAGCAGAGGGTAGGCTTAGATTGGTATAAAAATGTATATTGTAAATTCTAGGTTAAGTACTTTGCAAAAAATAAATGTAATTGATATGCTAAGAGAGAAAATTTTAAAAATATATAAAATGCTCAGTTAGTTGAGAAAGTAGAAAATAGGGGAGAAAAGACACAAAGAGAAAAAGGTATACATATGGTAAGTGTTAATCTGATTGTATTTAATATTAGTAATGTCCTTAAATATGAATGAACTAAATACACCAAACAAAAGACACACAACACTGATGAAGAACTAAGCTGGAGAACTGCCCAATATAAGGACTGACTATAAAGTTACAGTAATAAAACAGAATGGTGTTTGTAAAAAAAATTGACAAATATATCAATGCAATAGAATTTAAAACTCAGAAAGAGAGCCACATAGCTAAAACAATTGATCTTTGACCAAGAAACAAGGGAAATCAATGGAGTTAGGATAGTGCTTTCAACAAATGGTGTTGGAAAATTGGGCATCTATACCATCATGATCACCATCTATTAAAAAATTAACTCTACAGGTATGTTGGAATTTTTTTAAATCAAAACTTCTGATTAAGCAAATACATTTTATTTATTGATTTATTTTTTGAGATGGAGTCTTGCTCTGTCACCCAGGCTGGAGTGCAGTGGCACAATCTCTGTTCACTGCAACCTCCATCTCCCAGGTTCAAGCAATTCTCCTACTTCAGCTTCCTAAGTAGCTAGGATTACAGACACATACCACCATGCCTGGCTAATTTTTGTAGTTTCAGGAGAGATGGGTTTTCACCATGTTGGCCGGTCTGGTCTTGAACGCCTAACCTCAGGTGATCTGCCCACCTTGACTTCCCAAACTGCTGGGATTACAGGCATGAGTCACCATGCCCAGCCATTGCTCAAGCAAACACACTTTAAGAGAATCAAAATAGATGCCAAAGACAGGGAGAAAATATTTGCAGAATACACATCTGATAAAGAACTCACACCCAAAATATAGGACAACCTTAAAACTCAGGACTAAGAATACAAATACAATTTAAAAATTGACACAGGGAGGGACACATAACACACTGGGGTCCGTTTGAGGGGACTAGGGGAAGGACAGCAGGGGGTACAGACGTTGGGGAGGGATAACATGGGGAGAAATCCACAGAGATACACGTGTTGGGGGGATGGAGGCAGCAAACCACATCACCGTGTATGTACCTATGCAACAATCCTGCATGATCTGCACATGTACCCCAGAACCTAAAGTGAAATTATATATACATACATACACTTATAAAATTGGCAAAAGATTAGAATAGACATTTCTAAAAGATCTACACATGGCAAATAAACATAGGAAAGATGGTCATTTGACATTAGGAAATTGCAAATTAAAATAACAATGATGAGAGGGGAGGAAGATGGGGCTCTAGAAGCAACTCACAACTGCAGCTCTCAGTCAAGACGCAGAGGGTGAGTAAACACCGCATTTTCAGATGGATCTTTATAGGCCACAGAGCGGGGAAAAGCCCAAGTGTAAGAGGCACACAGGACTCAAGTGCAGCACTCTCCACTGGTGCGGCCATGCAGCCAGCACCAGCGCAGTGGCACAGCGCACGAAACACACGGGTCTGGGTGCCCTGTTAAACGGCCAATTTGAGACTTGGGAGGGCAGATTGCTATGTTCATCTGATTGAATGGGTTTTGGACGGTGAACAAGACCAGGAGATTTCTGGGAGGTGAATTGTGAACCAGCGCAGCCAGTGGCTGCACGGGAAATCACACAGATCCCAGGACCCTTTCAGCTGGTGGCTGAGGCACCTGGGAAAGAGTCAACCCTACAACTTAAAAAAAAGAGCAAAAAGGCTCAGAGGCAGGGAGCCAAGTGATCAGGCTCAACGGGTCCCACCCCCACAGGGACAAGCAATATGGTGATTCGGAGTGCCGGGTGTTGGCAGTTCCACTGCGGGAAGAGCTGAACACATGACTGTGCAGCTCAGTGGGGGAGGGGAGTCTGCCATTGACAAGAGTCGGCCCCTACTGAGGTC
>JAPYYA010002582.1:0-13815 GCA_028533165.1 Leontopithecus rosalia
TGGACTGGGAAAATGTGGCACATATACACCATGGAATATTATGCAGCAACCAAAAATGACGAGTTCATGCCCTTTGTAGGGACATGGATGAATCTGGAGAACATCATTCTCGGCAAACTGACACAAGAACAGAAAATGAAATACCGCATATTCTCACTCATAGGTGGGTGAGGAAAAATTAGAACACATGGCCACAGGGAAGGGAGTACTACACACTGGGTTCTATTGGGGGGAATAGGTGAGGGACAGCGGTAGGGGGAGTTGAGGAGGGATAGCCTGGGGAGAAATGTCAAATGTGGGTGAAGGGGAGGAAGGCAGCAAAACACACTGCCATGTATGTACCTTTGCATCTATCTTGCATGCCCTGCACATGTACCCCCAAACCTAAAATGCAATAAATAAAATTTAAAAAAAAAAGACCATCAAGGTTATGAAGAAACTGCACCAACTAACTGGCAAAATAACAAGTTAGCATCATAATGCAGGATGAACTTAATACATAACAACATTAACCTTAAATGTAAATGGGCTAAATGCCCCATTAAAAGACACAGATTGGCAAATTGGATAAATAGTAAAGACCATTCAGTTTGCTGTATTTAGGAGACCCATCATGTGCAAAGGCACACATTGGCTCAAAATAAAAATATGGACGAATATTTACCAAGCAAATGGAAAGGAAAAAAAGCAGGGGTTGCAATCCCAGTCTCTGATAAAACAGAATTTAAACCAACAAAGATCAAAAGAGACAAAGAAGAGCATTACATAATGGTAAAGGTATTAATGCAACGAGAAGAGCCAAATATCCTATATATATGTGTACCCAATACAGGAGCACTCAGATTCATAAAGCAAGTTTTTAGAGACTTACAAAGAGACTTAGACTCCTACATAATAATAGTAGGAGACTTTAACACCCTACTGTCAATATTAGACACATCAACAAAACAGAAAATTAACATGTATATCAAGGACTTGAACTCCTCTCTGGAAGAAGTAGACCTAATAGACATCTACAAAATCTTCCACCCAAAATCAACAGAATATACATTCTTCTCAGAACCGCATCACACTTATTATAAAGTTGACCACATAATTGGAAGTAAAACACTCTTCAGCAAATGTGAAATAACAGAAGTCATAACAAACAGCCTCTCGGACAACAGTGCAATCAAATTAGAACACAGGATTAAGAAACTCAAAACTGCATGACTACATGGAAACTGAACAACCTGCTCATGAATGGATACTGAATAAAATATGAAATTAAGGCAGAGGCAAAGATATTCTTTGAAACCAATTTGAATGAAGTCACAACATACCAGAATCTCTGGGATACATTTAAAGCAGTGTGTAGAGATCAATTTATAGCACTAAAAGAGAAAGAAGAAAAGATCTAAAGTCAACACCCTAGTGTCACAATTAAAAGAACTAGAGAAACAACAAGAACAAATTCCAAAGCTAGCAGAACACAAGAAATAATTAAGATCAGAGCAGAACTGAAGGAGATAAAGACACACACACACACACACACCCCTTAAAAAAATCAATGAATCCAGGAGCTGGTTTTTTGAAAAGATCAATGAAATAGATAGACCACTAACGTGGCTAATAAAGGAGAAAAGAGAGGAGAATCAAATAGATGCAGTAAAAAATAATAAAGGAGTTATCACCACCAATTCCACAGAAATACAAGCTACCATCAGAGAATACTACAAACACCTCTATGCAAATAAAACAGAAAATCTAGAAGAAATGCATAAACACATAAACCCTGAACACTTAAACCCTCTCAAGACTAAACCAGGAAGAAGTCGAATCCCTGAATAGATCAATAACAAGGCCTGAAATTGAGGCAGCAATTAATAGCCTACAAACCAAAAGAAGTCCAGGAGGAGACAAGTTCACAGCTGAATTCAGCCAGAGGTACAAAGAAGAGCTGGTACCATTCCTTTTGAAACTATTCCAAACAACACAAAAAGAGGGAATCCTCCCTAACTCATCTTATGAGGCCAACATTATCCTGATACCAAAACCTAGCAGAGACACAAGTAAGAAAATTTCAGGCCAATATCCCTGATGAACATTGATGCAAAAATCCTCAATAATATGCTGGTAAACTGAATCTAACAGCACATCAAAAACCTTAACCATCATGATCAAGTCAGCTTCATCCCTGGGATGCAAGGCTGGTTCAACATATGCAAATCAATGAACATCATCCATCACATAAACAAAAACAAAGACAAAAACCATGATTATCTCAATAGATGCCAAGAAGGCCTTCAACAAAATTCAACAGCTCTTTATGCTAAAAATTCTCAATAAACTAGGTATTGATGGAACATATCTCAAAAGAATAAGAGCTATTTATGACAAACCCACAGCCTGTATCATACTGAATGGAAAAAAAAACTGGTAGCATTCCCTTTGAAAACCAGCACAAGACAAGGATGCCCTCTCTCACCACTCCTATTCAACATAATATTGAAAGTTCTGGCCAGAGCAATCAGGCAAGAAAAAGAAATGAAGAATATTCAATTAGAAAAAGAGGAAGTCAAATTGTCTCTGTTTGCAGATGACATGATTGTACATTTAGAAAACCCTGTTGTCTCAGCCCCAAACCTCCTAAAACTGATAAGCAACTTCAGCAAAGTTTCAGAATGCAAAATCAATGTGCAAAAATCACAAGGATTCCTATACACCAATAACAGACAAAGAGCGAGCCAAATCCTGAGTGAACTCCCATTCACAATTGCTACAAAGAGAATAAAATACCTAGGAATACAACTTACAAGGTATGGGAAGAACCTCTTCAAAGAGGACTACAAAACATTGCTCAAAGATATAAGAGAGGACACAAACAGATGGAAAAACATTCCATGCTCATGCTTAGGTAGAATCAATATCATGAAAATGGCCATACTGCCGAAAGTAATTTATAGATTCAATGCTATCCCCATCAAGCTGCCACACCTTAAATTTTATATGGAAACCAAAAAGAGCCCCCATAGCCAAGTCAATGGTAAGCAAAAAGAACAAAGCGAGAGGCATCATGCTACATAATTGCAAACAATATTTCAAGGTTACAGTAACCAAAACAGCATGATACTATTATCAAAACAGATATATAGACCAATGGGAAAAAAAAAGAGGCCTGAGAAATGACACCACACATCTACAACCATCTTATCTTTGACAAACCTGACAAAAACAGTCAATGGGTAAAGGATTCCATATTTAATAAATGGTGTTGGGAAAACTGGCTCGCCATATTCAGAAAGCTGTAACTGGATCCCTTCCTTAACCCTTATACAAAAATTAACTCAAGATGGATTACGGATTTAAATGTAAGACCTAAAACTATAACAACCCTAGAAGAAAACCTAGGCAATACCATTCAGGACATAGGCATGGGTAAGGATTTAATGACTAAAATACTAAAAGCAATGGCAACATAAGCCAAAGTAGACAAAAGGGATCTAATTAAACTAAAGAGCTGCACAGCAAAAGAAACTATTTTAAAAGTGAACAGGCAACCTACAGAATGGGAGAAAATTTTTTCAATTTACTCACCTTTCAAAGAGCCAATATCCAGAATCTACAAAGAACACAAATTTACAAGAAAAAAACAAACAACCCCATCAAAAAGTGGGCAAAGGATATGAACAGACACTTCTCACAAAGAGACATTTATGCAGCCAACAAAGATATGAAAAAATGCTCATCATCACTGGTCGTTAGAGAAATGCAAATCAAAGCCACAATGAAATACCATCTCATGCCAGATAGAATGGTGATCAATAAAAAGTCAGGAGACAACAGATGCTGGAGAGGATGTGGAGAATTAGGAACACTTTTACAGTGTTGGTGGAAGTGTAAATTAGTTCAACCATTGTGGAAGACAGTGTAGAAATTCTGCAAGGATCTAGAACTAGAAATATCATTTGATCCAGCAATCCTATTACTGGGTATATACCCAAAGGATTATTAATCATTCTATTGTAAAGACACATGCATATGTATGTTTACTGCAGCACAGCTTACAATAGCAAAGACTTGGAACCAACCCAAATGCCCATCGATGATAGACTGTATAAAGAAATGTGGCACATATACAACATGAAATACTATGCAGCCATAAAAAAGATGAGTTTTTGTCCTTTCCAGGGACATGGATGAAGCTGGAAACCATCATTCTCAGCAAACTAGCACAAGAACAGAAAACCAATCACCACATGTTCTCACTCATAAGTGGGTGTTGAACAATGAGTACACATGGACACAGGGAGGAGAACATCACTCACCAGGGCCTGTTGGGGTGTATGGGGGTGGGGGAGGGATAGCATTAGGAGAAATACCTAATGTAGATGATGGGTTGATGAGTGCAGCAAACCACCATGGCATGTGTATAACTATGTAACAAACCTGCACATTCTGCACATGTAGCCCAGAACTTAAAGTATAATTTTAAAAATCCGTGTATAAGTGAGCCCATGCAATTCAAATACCTGCCCCACAATAGGCTGTCTGCAAGCTAAAGAGGAAGGAAGCCAGTCCGAGTCCCAAAACCTCAAAAGAAGGGAAGCTGACAGTATAGCCCTCAGTCTGTGGCCAAAGGCCCAAAAGCCCCTGGCAAGCCACTGATGTAGACCCAAGAGTTTAAAAGCTGAAGAACTTGGAGTCCAATGTTCAAGAGCAGGAAGCATTCAGCACGAGAGAAAGATGAAGGCTGGAAAACTCAGCAAGTCTTCTCTTCCATCTTCTCCTGCCTGCTTTATTCTAGCTGCACTGGCAGCTAATTAGATGGTGCCCACCCAGACTGAGGGTGGTATACCTCTCCTAGTCCACTGATTCAAATGTTAATCTCCCTTGGCAACACCCTCCCAGACACACCTAGGAACAATACTTTGCACCCTTCAGTCCAATCAAGTTGACACTCGATATTAACCATCACACCCATCGTTTTTATAAAAAATTTTGGTAAAAGATCCATTTCACAGTGCATTCCTTGGCGATGAGGTTTTTGTCCATAATTTACAGCCCAAGATTTTGTCTGTTGGAAGAGATATTTAATGAAAGACTCCATCCAACCTTGCCAACCCTGGTGGAAGGACCTACGCTAGGTACTATTATTGATTAATCTGCGTTCAGCAAAATTAGAGGGTATAGACTCATTCATCCACATCTTTCATCTTAAAAATGCACAACTATGGCTGGGTATGGTGGCCCACACCTATAATCTCAGCACTTTGGGAGCTCAGGGCAGACAGGTCACGAGGTCAGGAGTTTGAGACCAGCCTGACCAAGATGGTGAAAACCCATCTTTACTGAAAATACAAAAATTAGCTAGGCACGGTGGTACGTGCCTGTAATCCCAGCTACTCAGGAGGCTGAGGCAGGAGAATCACTTGAACCTGGGAGTCGGAGGTTGCAGTGGGCTGAGATTGCACCACTGCACTCCAGCCTGGATGTATGATTCTGACTCAAACAAAAAGAAGCACAGCTTTCTCAGTGAGCTCTAACTCCTATCAAAGATTTTTCACCTCCAGTCACTAAACAATGAGGATCTTTCATCCAGAAATAGAAGGGGACTGACTACAGCTGTTTTAGACTGCTTTAATTCAAGGCTCTGGACCAGGCATATATACAAATTAACATATATGTTTATTGTATAATAGTCATTATAATTATTGTCCTAAAGATACTGGTAATTTTTATCATCTTATGCAGAGTGGGCAATCTGCCTTGTTTGTTCTAATGTCCTTTTTAGTAGTTAAAATGAAGTTCACGATCTCACCTCTGTCCATATGTTTTCTTTCCACTGCTACCCACTGTTGCACATGAAACAAACCTGTTTCTACAATGGGCCTAGGATTATGAAGACAGATTACAATAGGATGCCTGTTGGATATGCAGACTCATGACTCTTTCCAGTGACTCTAGCCTGCCATGGTGGGTATCTCCCTTCCAAGGTCAGGATTTGATAGAATACCAAAACTTTATTACATCACAGAAATAATCTAGCATCTTTAGTACTGACATAAGAAAAGACAATTTATATCATTGACCCATTAATAACACACTAAAGGACAAGGAACATGGAGAACACTTTTCAATGGAAAGGAGCAGTTCATTAGCTGTCACTTTAGTGTCCCCAGAATGAAAATAAAATGCAATAACCATGCCCCAGTTACCTGCCAATTTTCAAAATGTAATAATGCAAATTTGAGATGGGTTCATCTGGCTCAACTCTTCATTTGGTCAACTCAACCAAAATGCTTCTTTATGCTATGAACAAAGAAACCACACCATGGACCAATGGCCAAACAGTGCAAAAGGGATATGGGGTAATAACTAGAGAATGTTGTGACTACATTATTATATTACAAAGCACTGACTGGCATGACACCGACTGGGTACAGTGGCCAGGCATTTATTGGCTAGCCAAAAATGGGACATATTGGCTTTGTGACACTAGCTTGTAGATGTGATTACTCTTACTCTCACTGGACATATTCTGTATTCCAATGGTACAATCACTTAGCTTCTGTCTTTAAACCATAAATGGGAATTGAAAATTTCATATGGCATATAGAGGACTTAACAAATTACACCCAAAAGGCCCTAATTTATAGTTGATGAGTATCTCCTTGCTAAATAATGAGGTCGCACTTACGAGAAAAGCTGTGCTGTAAAATTGTATGGCCTTGGTCATACTCACTGCAAGGGGGATCCTGTGCCACTATAAAAGCTGAATGTTGTATTTATAACCCAGATGAATCAAATAAGATTACTTGACTTATGACTGATATAAAAACACAAATAACCAAACTTTTGAACCCAAAGCTCTCACGAATCAACTGCTTGAGTGGTTGGTTTGGGTCTTGGGGAATTTGGTGGCAAGAGCTATTGATTATAATAAGAATAATAGTAATTTATATTCTGCCTTGTTTTTCTCCTACAATATTGTTAAGTCATATGTTTCCAACTAAGTCAACATGCAACCAAAAAGGTTAGAATAATGATTGCCCAAAAGTTTGCTCTGATTGAAGAAGTGGTAGCATAGCCTAAACCAGTTTCGAGGATTGCTTTCCCTTTATTGCTATAATCTGGCCTCGGTTCCTTTTCTCCCATATTTTTCTTTCTTTCCTCCTTCTATTTATTTTCTCCATGAAACAGGACCTCCTAGGAATGAGCCTTCTTGGCAATGCGGGACCTAATCTTCTAGGAATAAATCATCCTAGTGATGAGCAATCAGATGAAACCTGTGGCTAGAGATTCATTTCCTTCTATAATGCTTTCTCTGAAAGACTTTGAAGAACAGTGGGAAATGTGAAAGAAAAACAGAATTTCAAGACCCCAAACTCACTATGTGAAAGGGAAAGTTAGCCTTGGGAACTGGGTCATGCCAAAACAAACTGCCTTCCTTTTGTTCCTAAACAGATAGCTGAAATGACAGAAGGCCAGATAACCCCCTGAGTGGTCTTCCTCACAAATTGCTCACAAGGAAATTCTCTGTAGGCCCCCAAAATCTTTCAAAATACATATATCCTCCATAAACTGATCCTAAAACAGAGTTCTGTTGGGTCTCACCCTGACAATGTAAATTAACAGCTTATCTTTACAGGCATGGAACATAGACAAGACTAGAAGTAATCCTTTTGCCCACTCCAAGACAAATCCATAATTCATTTCATCCTTTACTTTATGTTTACTTTATCTTATGTAAAATGTAGATTTGCTGAGTGTGAGATGAAGGCATAATTGACAATAATCTTTTTGTTTTACAATCCTATACCTATCTCACCATTGTACATTAGAAGTACAAAACTTCTTAATTTCACAGTGTCATAGTCAGAGAGGAATTTGCCTCAGTATGAGTTTTGCTTTGGGTCTCATCCATATCTGATTTAAATGAGACTCTTGGCTTTGGGCTTTTGAGTTGGTGCTAAAAACCTTTTCAAAATTTTGGGGTGGAATAAACTTACTTCACATTGTAAGCAGGACAGTTATTTAGTGGGTCAGAAGTGAAATGTTGTGGTTTGAATGTGTGCCCCAAAATTCATATGCTAGAAACTCAATCCCCAATGCAACAGTGTTGAAAGGTGGGACCTAATAAGTGGTGATTAAGTCATGAGGGCTCTGCCCTCATTGAAGAATTAATGTCATTATCATGGGAGTAGGTTAGTTATTTTTAGAGTTGCTTTGTTATAAAACTGAATTTGGACCCTTTTTGCCCACTTGCTGACACCCTTTCTTGCCCTTATACCTTCCACAGTGAGATGACATAGCATGAAGGCCCTCACAAGATGACAGCACCATGCTCTCTGAAACTTCTCAGCCTCCAGGACCATGAGCCAAACACATGTATTTTCTAAGTAAATTGCTCAAACTATGATATTCTGTTATAAACATACAAAAGAGGGTAAGACAACATGATTACCATAATGGAAAGCAAAATCCAAGCAGCAATCAGAAGGATCTCACCCACACAGCCCTATGGCATTGGCTAATTAAGCATGCTGTTCCTAAAAGTGAAATAGATGGCAAGCCTACTAAATTCTTACCTAATCTATATAAGCAGAAAATTTCTAGGTGAAGTAAACAAAATTTTAATCTGAATCATAAAGAGTCACAGCCTGCTCCTCAATCGAGTCCCAAACTACAGACCCAGAACCCTTTGAAAGAAGGGAAGGCCAGGTCTCCTATAGGAATAACTTCAGTACATTACTAAAAATTTGTACTGTTAATCTTTCTCCCAGCCCTCCCTGAAGGACCTACAGCCTTTTACCAAAGTAAGTGTGTATTGCAGAAAAAGAAATAATCAGACTTTGAAGGGACTGCTGCACATTGGCTCTGAACTGACACTAATTTCAAGAGACCTAAAACATCACTGTGGCCCTCGAATCAAAGTATTAGCCTATTTAATAGCCTGTGTCACTGTGGGTCCAGTGAGTCCTCAACCCATCCTGTGGTTATTTCCCCAGTTCCAAAATGAAGAATCTTCATTAGAAGCTGGAAGAATCTTCACATTGACTCTCTGACCTGTAAAGTGAGAGTTATTATGGAGGGAAAGGCCAAATTTAAGCCCTTGGAGCTGCCTCTACCTAGAAAAATAATCCAAATGTAATACATCCCTGGAATAATTGCAGAGATTAATACCTTCATGAAGAATGTTTAAGATGCAAGGGTGCTAATTCCCATCACATCCCCATTTAATTCTCCTGTTTCACCTGTAGAAGGCAAATGAATCTTGGAGAATGACAGTGGATTATTGTAAGCTTAACCAAGTTGTGACTCCAATTGCAGCTGCTGTGCCAGATGTGGTTTCATTGTCTGAGCGAATTAACACATCTTCTGGTATCTGGTATGCAGCTACCTGGTATCTGACATGCAGCTATCTGGTATCTGACAAATAACATTTCCTCCATCCCTGTCCATACGGCCCACCAGAAGTAGTTTGCTTTTAGCTGGCAAAGCCAGAAATACACCTTCATTGTCCTATATTGCAGGTATATCAACTCTAAAGCCCTATGTCAGAATTTAGTTCAAATGGATCTTGATCACCTTCCCCTTCCACAAAATATCATGCTAGTCCACTACATTGATGACGTTATGCTGATTTCACCCAGTAATTGAGTAGTAGCAACTACTCTAGATTTGTTAGTAAGGCATTTGTCTGTCAGAGAGTAAGAAAAAAAATCACAAATAAAATTCAAGGAGCTGCTACCTTAGTGAAATTTGTAGAGGTCCAGTGCTGTGTAGCCTGTTGAGATATCGCTTCTAACATGAAGGGTAAGTTGCTACATCTGGCCTCTTCCACAACTAAGAAGAGGCACAATGCCTGGTGGGCCTATTTGGATTTTGGAGGCAACACATTCCTCATTTGGGTGTGTTGCTCTGGCCCATTAACCAATTAACCCAAAAAGTTGCTAGTTTTGAGTGGGACCCAGAACAAGAGAAGGCTCTGCAACAGGTTCTGGCTGCTCTGCCACTTGGACTATATAATCCAGCAGATCCAATAGTGCTTAAAGTGTCAGTAGCAGATAAGAATGCTGTTTAGAGCCTTTGTCAAGCTGCTATAGGTAAATTGCAGCACAGACCTTTAGGATTTTGAGCAAGGCCATGTCATCATCCACAGTAACTACTTCCCTTTTGAGAGACAATTCTTGGCCTGCTGCTGGGCCTTAGTAGAAACTGAACACTTGACTATGGGCCATGAAGTTACCATGTTATCCGAGCTGTCCATCATCAACTGGGT
Organism: Leontopithecus rosalia; assembly: GCA_028533165.1. Lineage (NCBI taxonomy): Eukaryota > Metazoa > Chordata > Mammalia > Primates > Cebidae > Leontopithecus > Leontopithecus rosalia. Next base: position 10,265 of record JAPYYA010002582.1, read on the forward strand.
TATATCTGACCCACCAAACCATAAAGTTGGGCATGCACAGCAACACTCTGTCATCAAATGGAAATGGTGTATATGTGATCAGGCTCGAGCATGTTTCAAAGGCATAAGTAAGTTACATGAAGAAATGGCCCAAATGCCCATTGTTCCCATCTGCTCCTGCTATGTTCCCTATTCTTTCCAACTTTCCTGGTTCTACAATTTGCAAACAGTAGACTTCTCAGCCTCCATAACCATGTGTGCCAATTCCCAAAATAAATCTCTCGTTCTCTGAGATATATATTGCTTCTGTTTTTCTGAAGTACCCTAATACAGAGATCTTTCCTTTTAATGTTCATGCATATTTACATTTATAAAAGTGTGAAAAGGAATACAACAAAATTTTAGATATGGTTTTTATCCAGTAGTAGGATTATGCTTTTTCTTCATTCCATTCAACAACACATTATGATTCTAGGATTTGTTTGCCATGAAAACGGAAATGAAAAAAAAGTTATTACAAATCAAATTTTAAAATATGAATCACATATTTATCCACTGAAAAACACAGCAAAATTAAAATGAATTGTAATACCCAGTTTAGAGCCTTTTGCAGAGAACTGGGTACCCATTTACAACAGAAATAACAGTAACCATGTAAGTTGATGCAACTTTAGAAGTGGAAATTTGACCATAAAATACAAATTCTTAAAAGTGATCTTTAATTTTTGTTTTATTATTATTATGGAAGCAATTATGGATATGTCTATAAATTTAGGTAAAAGATAATCAACATAGTGGTCTGAAATTAAAAGAGAATTGAGGACAAATAAAATTTCTGACAATGTAGGAATGAAAAAAATGAGTCAATTCATACACACATTAAATGTTCAAAGACCATTTTGAATGATGTAAAAATCCAAATATGAAAATATGTGAGGTTTATATTTAAATATTCTGGGAAAATGTAAAGATGTAAAGCATGATTTGATATTTCACATATAAAAATATGTAAATCATAACGTAACAATATGCATTGTACAATGCTCTCTCTCTTTATATACATACATATATATGTGTGTGTATGTATGTATATATATAATCCTAGAAATATACAGACCAAACATTAAAAGCAGCTCTAAAGATAGGGTTATAGGTAGTTTTAAATTGCTTTTTTTCTTATAGCCAGAAATTGCTGATATTTTATAATAAAACTTTATTATCTATTTAATTAAAAAAGTATAAAAATTAAAATCATATATACTATATAGCAGCAATGGGATACTCTATATGTGTTTGTAAGAATGTTTGTTCAGGAAACAATGCTGAATGAAAGCAGTAATTTCAGCCTCAGAATATTCTTAGCAGCTTTGGTTTCAATGAGGAAAACACCAGAAACAACAAACACCCTAATCTATCAAAACTGGAGGAGGGATGAAGATGAAATCTATTGAAATACATCCATGGCATAGACAAAAAGGTTGGCAATTATTATACATGGATAGGAGAATGATTATTGATTTTTATTTTTCCTATGAATGTTATTTGATTTCTTTTTAAAATGAAGTTATATTATCTGAACAACAAAACAAAACCTTTTTAAAAAAAACCTTAAAAGGACAAACAAAAAATGAGATATGGTCCTAATAGCATTATATTGGCAAAATAAATAAATAAATAAATGAAATTTAAAATAGCCAAAGAGATACTTGTACAGGAAATGGGCATTCTCTAAAGTACTAGTGGAAGTGTAAATTGGTATATTCAGGCTACTTGATGATACAGTTAAAGAATATTAAAAGGTTTCTACTTTTCAATTCCCTTTTTAGGTATTTATCGTAAGTAAATAGTACAGGAATGCTGCTGCAGAATTATTCATCACAGATTCATGCCTCTGGGAAAAATTTAGAAACTATTTTAAAGTCCAAAGTGAAGAAACACTTTTAAAATAATTCTGATCCACCTATACGATGACAGTGAGTTGCAGGAGAATATTGAATAGCAAAGGATGGTGTAGATGTATTTACAGTATACTTACATAAAAATTTTGACAGCATACTTTTGCTATGAATGCATAGAATATACATTTAGCATAGCACACATTCAGTGTGATTCTATAATTGTTTTGAAATTTACAAAAGCCAAAGTCTGCAAAGGGATAATCTCTTTAAAGTGACTGTTGAGCATATATAATACACATATCTTTTTAAAGCAATGCACTTGTAAAATGAAATAATTTTTTAAAACTACAAGCCTAAATAATTTCCTATAACTTAAAAAAAATACTAACTTAAGAAGATGATCAAGAAATTATGCATTCTTTTACACTGTTGGGGGGCATAAACTTTATGGAAGAAGCACTTGGCAACAGACAGCAAGGTATATAAGGCAATTAAATATTTCTTGGTGTCAGCAAACATTAAGCTCCAAATGTGTTCGCCATACATTTACTCTTACTACGGAAAAGCCATAACCACTTAAAAAATATATCGAGGGGCAGGGTTTTAGAAATTACAACTCATCTGTAATATGAAACACTAAGAAAAAATAAAATTATAGGAGACTAAGAATTTGGAAAGATGATAAGTAAGACTTGTTATGCTGAAAGATACATTATATATTGCATTTTTGGAGGCATTATTTATGTATATGTCTCAAATGCTTCAAAAACTTTTTCTATTTTCATCAAGTGGTGGAATTCAGGATGATTTTCTATTATTTCCTTACCAATATCTTTTTAAAAATGCTTTTATTATGATAATGTATTGCCTGCATAAAGATGATTTAAACAAATAGAAACAAAAAAATCTCAAATTATAAGTAAGTTAATACCAAGTCTCAAAAACTGTACAGGTATCCAAGTACACTCACAATATCTGTGTAGTTTATGAGGGTAAATTGGTACTATCTTTATCAATGGTCACTTACTAAAAAAGCAAAAAAAAAAAAAAAAAAAAAAAAGATTTTAAGCCTCCCATATCTTTTCACCCTTCAATTATACCATTAACATTTGTTCAGGAAATAAATAGGAATGTAATGTTTGTGCACTGTGATCTTGTTGGCAGCTTTGGTTTGGATAAGAAAACAAAATGTAACAACCAGATGTCTAACAATTACTTAAAACAAATAAATCTCTATATCTATATCTAATATCTACATGTATCTATCCTTCTATCAAGACCAATCATACATTAGAGCACTGAACATCCATGAAACCTATTTTAGAAGAATATTTAATGACATGAAAGTTCAAGAATATCTATACAACTATGTCTAAATATATATTTATGTGTGAAAAAGCAGATATTGAAACAGTATATACAATAATTTCACATATATATATCACATGAAAAATACGGGTCGGATACAGATGAAGATGCTCGAGGAATGTGTGGGTAATCATCAGAAATGATTACTGGTGACATTAATTTTCTTCTGTTAACTTGTCTGGTTTGTGATTATTGTTTTCCTGCAATGACGCCGAATTACTTTTCTGACAACAGGGAAAAGGACAGGAAGTGGGCACAGGGGAAGGGGGTGATAAACAGTGTTTGATTCCAGCAAAACCACCTAGG
>JAPYYA010002583.1:0-13813 GCA_028533165.1 Leontopithecus rosalia
CAATCAAAAATGATGAGTTCGTGTCCTTTGTAGGGACATGGATGAATCTGGAGAACATCATTCTCAGCAAATTGACACAAGAACAGAAAAGGAAACACCATATATACTCACTCATAGGCGGGTGATGAACAATGGGAACACATGGACATAGGGAAGGGAGCACCACACACTGAGGTCTATTGGGGGAAATAGGGGAGGGTAGTGGGGGGGAGCAGGGGAGGGATGGCATGGGGAGAAATGCCAAATATGGGTGAGGGGGCAGAAGGCAGCAAAACACACTGCCACGTGTGTACCTATGCAACTATCTTGCATGTTCTGCACATGTACCCCAAAACCTAAAATGCAATAAAAATTAAAAAAAAAAAAAACTGTCGTCTGTGTAGTTGCTGATTTTTAGATTGGGTCTCTGAGTGGATGTGCAGGTTGTTGATGATGAAGTTATTTCTGTTTCTTAGTTTTCCATCTAACAGTCTGGCCCCTCTGCTGTAGGACTGCTGAGGTCCACTCCAGGCCCTGCTTGCCTTGGGATCACCTGCAGCTGCTGCAGAACAATAAGGGTTGCTACCAGTTTCTTCTTCTGCTATCTTTGTCCCAGAATGATGCCTGCCCAAGTCACATTGATCAGTCCTTTCTGAGGTGACTCTTTGGATATACGGGTGTCAGGGAGCTGCTTGAGGAGACAGTCTGTTCTTTATAGAAGCTCAAGTGTTGAGCTGTGAGCTCCATTGTTCATTCAGAGCTGCTAGGCAGGTATGTTTAAATCTGCTGCAGCAGAACTCATAAACCGCCCTTTTTTCCCAGATGCTCTGTCCCAGGGAGTTAGGACTTTGTTTGTGAGTATCTATTGTGCTGCTGCCTTTTTTGGTTTTTTCCGGGCTTCCCTGCCCAGCAAGGGGGCAGCCTAGTCACTGTCTGCCTGCAGAGGCTTTGCTGAGCTGCTGTGGTCTCCGCCCTGCTGCTGTGTGAGCTTCCCTGTAGTCCTGTTTATATGGGTGTGGTTAGAACTGCCTCGGCAATGGTGTCCCACTTCTGTAATGGCAGACTCTCTCTGTTATGGCGGGTTGCCTCAGCAATGGGGGGCTGCCTCAGCAATGGTGGACTACCTCTGTAGGGGTGGAGTGTCTCAGTAATGGTGGACACCCCTTTCCCACTGATCTGCACCATCCTGGGTTCAGCTGTGCTTGCCGTGAAACTCTCAACCTCAAGTGTTTCCAATTGTTGTTTTTTGTTTGTTTGTTTGTTTCTCTGGGGGTGGGATCCACTGAGCCTGATCACCTGGCTCCCTGTCTCAGAGCCTTGTTTTTTTAAGTTGAATGGTTGACTCTCTACCAGGTGTTCCAGTCGCCTGCTGAAAGGGCACCGGGATCTGTGTGATTTCTTGTGCGGTGACCCACTGCACTGGCTGAAACAACAGTGCTGCCTGGGAATCTCCTGGCCTGGCTCCCTGTTTCAGACCTGTTTAATCAGATGAATGGGCAAGTCTGCCTTCTTGGAGCACCAATTGCCAGCTTAAAAGGGCAACCAGACAAGTGTATTTTGTACGGAGAGCCGCCACGCTGTGGTGCCAGCAAAACAGTGCACCAGGTGAAACAGCCATGCTGGCCAAAACAGCCGTGCTGGCAACCCATAGGGCTCCTCTGCCTGGGAATCTTTTTGTCTTTGGGCAATAAAGATCCATCTGGAAATGTGGCATCCACTCACCCTCTTCGCTTTCACTGGGAGCTGCAATTTTGAACTGTTCCTAAAGGGCCATCTTGGATCTTCCAATAATCGACAAAGATTCTTTACTTAGCCAAGCTTTAGTGAGGCTTCAGAACCTTCTGCTGGGCCAACTGTGTACTTCCTTGTAAAGTACAATTTTAGTGAAGAGCACTGCTATGTCAGTTTGAAAAGAATCCCTCATACTCCATATGTAATCAGGCTCCCCAACTTCTAACATCCTCCAAGTGATATCTGAACACCCTGGCTTGCCTTGCAAGAATCCTGTTAGGTTGGTTTAGCCAGAATCCCCTTGACTCCTGATGTTTTCTCTTAGTAATTTTCTGTCCACTGACCCCCCACACTGCTCCTTGGCTATAAATTTCTCCTTGCTTCTACTGTATTCAGAGTAGAGCCAAAGTCTTTATCCCACTGCAAGATCCCATTGCAGTGGTCCCTATACCCATCACAGTGATTCTGAATAAAGTCTTCCTTACCATGCCTTCCAAGTATCATTGAATAATTTTTCTTTAACAAATCACAATCCATCCAATATAAAATTGAAATTTTGAATAGTCTTATAAATGTTAAGAAAATTGAATTTGTACTTTTTAAAACTCCTCAAGAAGAAATCTTCAGGACCAGATGGTTTCACTACAGAATTCTACAAAATGTTTAGAGAATAATTAACATTGATTCTACACAATAATTTTAGAAAATAAAAGATAAAGGAACATGTTATATAACATTCTGTAAGAGAAAAAGGAACACTTCCCAATTCATTTAATGAAACTGATATTATTCTGATACCAAAGCCAGACAAAGACAGTACAAAAAAGTAAAATACCAATACCTCACATTAATATAGATGGGAAAATCTTCAAAATATTATGTTTTGGAGTTTTCTCTTTAGAGATGCGGTCTTACCATGTTGCCCAGGCTGAATTGAAACTTCTAGAGTCAAGTGATCCACCTAACTTCAGCCTCTGTAGTTTCTGGCACTACAGGTGCACACCATACCTAGCCCAACATAATATTAACACGTAGAATTAATCAATATATAAACAGAGTTATACATCATCACCTAAAGGGAATTATTTCCAGGAGGCTTCAATATTTGAAGTGCAATCAATGTAAACCACTATATTATCAGACTAAAGAACAAACAAAAAAATCACAAAAAGCAATGCAGAAAAAGCAATGACATAATTTAACACCTATTCATGACTTTAAAAAAATTTTCAGAATATTAAGAAAGAAGGGGACCAGGTATAGAGAGAAATGTCTTCAAATTGATGAACAGTATTTGCAATACAATCTGCAGTTAATATTATGCTTAACACTAAATACTTAAGATTGGAACAATGCAAGGATGTCTTATTCAGCATAGCTGGAAGTTCTAGCCAGAGAAACAGGCAACAAAAAGAAGCAAAAGGTATATATATCACAAAGGAATAAATAAAAGTTTTTGAAGATTAAATGATTTTCTACTTGGAAAATGGCTATGTATCTATCTAAAAAAAATAACATAAAATAAATGAGTTCAGCAAGGTCACAGAATACAAAAACATATATACAAAATAAGTTCTGTTTCTACATACTAGCAATAAACATGTGAACACCAAAATTAAGAATTCAACACCATTTATAATTGCTTAGAAAATAAATATTTAGGTGCTAATCTAGCAAAACATATACAGGACGTGTGGGCTAAAAACTACAAAACTAATTTTAAAAAAGGAGAGAAGAGGAAGGAAAGGAGAGAGTGAAGGAAAGGACAGGAAAAAGAAGGAAAGGAAGAAAGTGAGAGAGAGTGAAGAAAGGCCAAAGAGGAAAAGAGAGGGAGAGAGATCTAGATGTACTGTGTTCATAGATTAGAAGACTAAATCTAATAAAGATATCAATTCTTCTGAAACTGATATGTATGTTTAACACAATTTATATCAAAATCCCAGCCGTATTTTCTCATATATAGACAAGTTTATTCTAAAATTTATATGGAAAGTAAAAGGAACTAGAATAGTAAAACGATTTTGAAAGATAAAAATAAAATGTAAAGAATCATCTACCAAATTTCAAGATTTATTATATAGCTATAGTAATCAGGACTGTGATATTGCCAGAGGGATACACACAATAGAACAGAACAGAGAACTCAGAAATAGACTCATAAATATGCTACACTGATTTTTGACAAAAGTACAAAAGCAATTCAGTGAAGATAGCCTGCTCACTAAATGGTGCTCAGAAACTAGACATCCATAAGCAAAGCAAAAATATATATACAAAAATTAATCCAAATGGATTATAGATTTAAATGTAAACTGTAGAATGAAATAAAACTTTAAGAAAAATCTGGGGAAAAATCTTTAGGATGTTGGCCTAAGCAAGAGCTTTTATACTTGACACTAAAAACATGTTCTATTAAAAATAACTTCATAAATTAGGCTCCATCAACACTAAAAACTTTTGCTCTGCAAAATACTCCATTAAAAGAATAAAAAGACAAGCTACAACCTTGGAGAAAAATTTGCAGACCACATCTTTGACAAAGGACAGTATGTAATGAACTCTCAGACAGATATTTCGTCAAAGAAGATATACAGGTGGGCAAACCAACATATGAAAATATGTCTAACATCATTAGCCATTAGGGAAATAAAATTTGGGATGTGATGAGTATTGCACACCTATCAGAATAACTAAAGTGAAAAGAGTGACAATATCAAATGCTGGTGAAAGTGTGGAGAAACTACATATTAGCCTGTTTTCACACTGCTGTTAAAGAAATACCCAAGGCTGGGCAATTTATAAAAGAAAGAGGTTTAGTGGACTCAGTTGTCTGTGACTGCAGAGACTTCACAATCATGGCAGAAGGTGAAAGGCACCTCTCACATGGTGGCAGATGAGATGAGTACTTTTGCAGGGAAACTCCCCTTTATAAAAAACCATCAGATCTCATAAGACTTATTCACTATCATGAAAATAGCACAGAAAAGGCTCACCCCTATGATTCAGTTACTTCCCACCTGGTCCCTCCCACAACACATGGGAATTGTGGGAGCTACAATTCAAGGTGAGATTTGGGTGGGAACACATAAATCATATCAAACTGGATCTCACATACATTGCTAGTGTGAATATAAAATGGTACATCTTCTCTGGAAAACAGTTTGGCAGTTTCTTTAAAAAACTGCACATATAACATTCATATGACCAAGGAACTGCATTGCTCTCCCAGAGAAATGAAGACCTATTCTCATACAAAAGAAAAGTGTACATGGATGTTTATCACAGCTTTACTTGTAATTACAAAAAGCTGAAAACAACCCAGATGTTCTTCAATGGGTAAATGGTTAAAAAAAGAAAAAACTGTGGTGTATCCATCTCATGTAATACTACACAGAAATAAAAAGGAAAGAAGGGGATTTCAGTGGAAGACAATGGCTATAAAAGGACAACGTGGTAGATTTGTTGTGGTGATGGGAATGTTCTGTATCCTGACTGTATCAGTGTCCATATGTGGATTATAATATTGTTCAAAACTATTGTATCATAGTTTTTTTTGAAAGAGAAAAAGAAAGGAAGAAAAAGAAAACAAGAAAGAAAAAAGAATGGAAGAGAGAAAGAAAGAAGAAGAAAAAGAGGGAGAGAGAATGGGAATCTTGCTCTATTGCCCAGGCTAGAATGCAGTCTAAAAATGGGTATTAAAAACCTCTTTTATGCCAATAAATGTGCTTAACAACGAAGACAGGAAGGAATAAGGGAGGAAAATAACAAACAAGCAGCCAACCAATATTTCATTTAAAACTGTGAAATGCTACGCAATTGCTGAAGAGTGATTTACTTCCAATTATGTGGTCACTTTTAGAATAGGTGTGATGTGATACTGAGAAAAATGTATGTTTTGTGGATTTGGGGTGGAGAGTTCTGTAAATGTTTATTAAGTTTACTTGTTCCAGGTCTGAGTTCAAGTCCTGGATATCCTTTTTAATTTTCTGTCTCATTGATCTGTCTAATATTGACAATGTAGTGTTAACGTCTCCTGCTATTATTGTGTGGGAGTCCAAGTCTCTTTATAAGTCATTAAGAACTTGTCTTATGTATCTGGGTGCTGCTATATTGGGTGAGTATATATTTATAATCACTGACTCCTGTTGTTGCATTGATCCTTTTACCATTATGTAATGTCCTTCTTTGTTTCTTTTAGTCTTTGTTACTATGAAAGTCTATTTTGTCCGAGATGAAAGTACAACCCCTGTTTTGTTTTGTTTTTTTGCTCTCCATTTGGTTTGTAAATCTTCCTCCATGCCTTTGAGTCTTTGTGTATCCTTGCAGGTGAGATGGGTCTGGATACAACATACCAATGGGTTTTGGCTTTTTATCCAATTTGCCAGTCTGTGTCTTTTGATTGGGACATTTAGTCCATTTAAATTTAGGATTGATATTGATATATGTGAGTTTGATACTGCCATTTAATGTTAGCTGGCTGTTTTTCCCATTAGTTGAGGTAGATTCTTCATTATCTTGATGCTCTTAACCTTTTGGTATGTTTTTGGAATAGCTAATACTGGTTGTTCCTTTCTATATGTAATGCTTCTTTCAGAAGCTCTTGTAAAGCAGGCCATGTGGTGATGAAATCTCTGAGTACTTGCTTGTGTGCAAAAAAAATTATTTTTCCTTCACTTATAAAGCTTAGTTTGGCTGGATATGAAATTCTGGGTTACAAGTTTTTTTCTTTAAGGATGTTGGATATTGGCCCCCACTCTCTTCTGGTTTGTAGGGTTTCTGCCGAGAGATCTGCTGTGAGTCTGATGGGCTTCCCTTTGTGGGTGACCCGACCTTTCTCTCTGGCTGCTCTTAGTATTTTCTCCTTTGTTTCAACCCTGGCAAATCTAACACTTATGTGCCTTGAGGTTGCTCTACTTAAGGACTATCTTTGTGGTGTTCTCTGTATTACCTGGAGTTGAGTATTGTCCTGCCTTGCTAGGTTGAGAAAGTTTTCCTGGATAATATCCTGAAGAATATTTTCCAGCTTGGATTCATTCTCTTCATCACATTCAGGTACACCTATCAAACGTAGATTAGGTCTTTTCACATAGTCCCATATTTCTTGGAGACTTTGCTCATTCCTTTTTACTTCTTTTTCTCTAACCTTGTCTTCTCATTTTATTTCATTAAGTTGGTCTTCAACCTCTGATATCATTTCTTCTGCTTGATCAATTCAACTATTAAAATGTGCATACTTCACAAGGTTCTGGTATTGTGTTTTTCAGCTCCATTATTTCACTTATATTCCTCTCTAAATGTCTATTGTCATTAGCATTTCATCAAACCTTTTATCACGGTTCTTAGTTTCTTTGCATTGGGTTAGAACATGTTCTTTTAGCTCACAGAAGTTTCTTGTTATCCACCTTCTGAAGCCTGATTCTATCAATTCATCACACTCATTCTCCGTCAGGCCTTGTTCCATTGCTGATGAGGAGCTGCGATCCCCTGTAGGAGGACAGACATTCTGATTTTGGGTGTTTTCAGCATTTTTGCACTAGTTTCTTCCCATTTTGTGTATTTTTTCCACCTGTCATTTTTGTAATTGCTCAGTTTCGAATTGGGTCTCTGAGTGGGCATCCAGCTTGTTGGTGATGATGTTTTTTCTGTTTTTTAGTTTTCCTTCAGTGGTCTCCCCTCCCCAACAGAGCTGGATCTTCCTGGGCTCAGCTGTGCTTGCTGTGAACTCTCAATCCTTAGTGCTTCCAATTACTGTTTTTTTGAGGGGAATTTCCCCTGCGGTGACCCACTGCACTGACTGAAACAGTGGCATTGAGATTCATGGCACTTTTCTGCCCAGGAATCTCTCTGTCCAACTCCCCATTTCAGTCCCCTCTTCAATCCGCTAAATGGATGACTCTGCCTTCCTGGAGCTCCAAATGCCAACCAAAAGGGTCCCCAGTCCCGTATACTCCACACTGAGAACCGCTGCACTGGGGTGCCATCAAAACAGCTGCGCCAGCCAGAAGAGTCACACTGGTGACCCATGGGGCTTCTCTGCTAAGAATCTCCTGGTCCGTGCACAACAAAAATTCGTCTGGAAGTGTGACATCCACTCACTCTCTGCGCTTTCACTGGGAGCTAAAATCCTGAGCTGCTGCTAGTCAGCCATCTTGGATCTCTCTCTCCCTTTATCATAGTTTTGCAAGACCTTACCAGAGGTGATAATGGGTAAAGCATATACAAGATCTCTCTGTATTATGTCTTACAACTGCATGTGAACCAAGAATTATCTCACAATAGAATATTTAATTAACATACCCACAATATGTATATACATAGTTTGCCAAGAAGCCATGCCTTTTTCTTTCAGATAAACATATAGACCTGTTTTATTTAAGTGACTACTTTATCTAGTCACTCACTTATTTTTTTATTTCAACTTTTCTTTTAGATACAGTGGTAAATGTGCAGGTTTATTACATAGGTGTATTGGACCAAGGTAGTGAGCATAATATTCTATAGATCATTTTCGACCCATGCATCCCTCCCTCCCTAACCCCACTAGTCTGCAGTGTCTGTTGTTCCCATGCCTTTGTCCATGTGTGCTCAATGTTTAGCTCCCACTTATAAGTGAGAACATGTGGTATTTGCTTTTCTGTTACTGAGTTAATTCACTTAGGATTATGGCCTGCAGCTCCATCCATGTTGCTGCAAAGGAGATAATTTTGTTCTTTTTATGAAAAGCCATGCCTTTATTCTTGGTAACTCAGATAATGCTTATTAAGCTTTTGATCCTAAGTGTGAACTCAGGGCTTCACAGCCAGATTGCTAGGCCCAAATTTGGCCAGCTGTCTGACTGACAGACATTGTTTTGACTTTGAACTAATGTCACTGGAAATGTAGTAAGCCCTGGTTATCTGTAGAGCTCACTAAATAATATTTATCAACCAGTTTGTCTACTGGGGGAATGTTTTCTGATGTTATATCATGATTTACTAAGATTTTTTTGAACCAAATCAATATCTCAGCAGTTTTTCCTGTATCACCTATGATCCAAGCCCGAAACAATAGTTGTTAAACATGGATGAATATTGGAATTGCAGAGGAGCAACTGATTCAATTGGTTGGAGCTAAGACTCAAACATTAGCATTATTTAGAAGCTCACCAGGGCATACACATACAGACAGAGTTGAGAACCACTAATCCAAAACAGATAGACAAAAATCCACAGTTACTTTGAAGACAAAATAATCAATACCCATAGATTCAAAAAATAGCAGCCATGATTGGCAAGATGAGGAAAAATCTCCATTCTCATTCATTGCTAGAGAGAGAACAGAATAATTTTCAAACATTTCTGAGGGGCAATTTTGCATCTCTATGGAAATATTCATAAAATTAATCTTACAAATCTTCTAGAAATCTGGTCTAAGGAAAATCACAGGTGAGTGACAATATCCAGCTACATAATGTTAATTGTCATATTATTTATAATAGGTCAAGATTGGTGGCATCCTAAATGTCCAATAATGAGTGACTGGATAAATAAACAATTCCATTGTGTATTATAATAATGGAATATTACAAAGTCATCAAAAATAGAATTATAAAATAATATGTAATTATGTGGAAAGATGTGAACAATAAACTAAACTACAGGAAGTAAATAGATTACTAAACAGCATGAATAATATTGCCACATTTTTGATAAGCATCATGCATTTATGCATAAAAACAGACCCCCAAATGTTCTCACTGGTAATTGCAATAAGACAGGATTGGATGTATTCCCTTACACTTGCTCATATTTTGTAAACTCCCTAAATAAACATACATTAGTGAAAAAAGAATAAGAGTTATCTTAAGCAGTGTGTAACAAGAAAATGGCCAAATCTATACTAACATACATGGATGAAAAGCATGGTCCAGGGTCTATTCTGAGACTTTAAGCAGGAAAAGTCAAGAGTTTTTTTTTAAATGCTGTGGAGAGCTCTGACTACTAAATGAAAATGAAATATAAAATGTCCTAGAGATGGAGGTAGGGGCCACATTATAAAAACGAGCTCCAAGCAATTCCAAGTTTCTTCAAGTAGCATCTTTTTCAACTACCAAGCACTTGTACAAGCACTAGTTGTTGCCCCATAGCCTGACAGCTTTTCCCTAATGTTTATTGAGCTCCATACTATGTCCAAGGCACTGTTCTTAGGTGGAGGATCCCAAATGAGTAAGATGCATTTGATTTGTCAAATGCTTTGCAGTCTAGTGCAGCAAAATTGCATTAATACTGTGAAAAACTTCACAGACACTTCATCCAGATTCACAAATTGCTAAAATTTGGCCACACTTGCTTTATCATGGTCTTTCCCTTCCTATATATATATACCCATATATGTATGTATAATTTTTTAATATTGCATTTTGGGTTTTGGGGTACATGTGAAGAATATGCAAGACTGTTGCATAGGTACATACATGGCAATGTGGCTTGCTGCCTTCCTCCCCATCACCTATATCTGGCATTTTTCCCCAACTCCTCACCCCCTGCTGTCCCTCCCCTAGTTCTCCCCACACAGACCCCAGTGTATGATGCTCCCTCCCTGTGTCCATGTGTTCTCATTGTTCAACACCCATCTATGAGTTAGAACATGCAGTGTTTGATTTTCTGTTCTTGTGTCAGTTTGTTGAGAATGATGGTTTCCAGATTCATTCATGTTCCCACAAAGGATATGAACTCATCATTTTTTATGGCTGCATAATAGTCCATGGTGTATATGTGCCATATTTTCCCTGTCCAGTCTATCATCGATGGGCATTTGGGTTGGTTCCAAGTCTTTGCTATTGTAAACAATTATTCCAAACAATCCAAAAAGAGGGAATCCTTCCCAAATCATTGTATATATAATTTTTACCATGTAAGAATTAATTATAGATACATATTTCAGTGAATATTTTTAAAGAACACAGACATGTAGGCCAGGTGTAGTGGCTCATGCCTTAATCACAACAATTTGGGAGACCAAGGTTGGAAAGTTGCTTGAACCCAGGAGTTTGAGAAAAGCTTAGACAACATAGCCATACCTCATCTGTACAAATTATATATATATTACCTGCACATGGTGGTGTGCAGCTAATTGGTCCCAGTTACAGAGACAGAGACAAGAGGATCACCTGAACCCAGGAGTTTGAGGCTACAGTGAACCTTGATAATGGCACTGCCCTCCAGCCAAGATGACAGAGTGAGATCCTGTCTCAAAAACAAAAGAAAAGAAAACCAAAAAAAAAGGACATGCGGCTTTATAAACACAATATAATTATCAATGTCAGCAAATTTACATTGATACAATATTATTATCAAATTAAAGATCTTATTAAAAATTTACTGATTGTCTCAATAATGTCCTTGTTTTTTAACACATGTTTCTTGTTCAGAATCTAAGCCATGTTGACACATTGCATTTAGTCTTCATGTCCCTTTCATCCCCTTTAAACTTCCTTGACATTTTGAAGACTATAGGCCATTTATTTTAAAGAATGTTCCTCAATTTGGGATTGTCTGATCTTTCTCATGATTAGATTCAGTTAATAGGTTCTTGGCAGGAACACTACATAAGTGATGTATGTCTTACTCAGTGCATCACATAAGAAGTTATATGACAGTCTAAGAATCAAATCAAGAACACAATCTCATTTACAATAGCCACAAAGAAAATGAAATACCTAGAAACACAGCTAAGCAAGCAGGTGAAAGATTTCTACAAGGAGACTTACATAACTGCTGAAGGAAATCATAGACAAGACAGACAAAGGAAAAAACATTCCATGCTTATGGATTGGAAAGAAATCCATATCATTAATATCACCATACTGTTCAGATCCAATGTTATTTACAGATTTTGGATTTAAATCCAATGTTAATTTACAGATCCAATGTTATTCCTATCAAACTACCAACAACATTCTTCATGAATTAGAAAAACCTATTCTAAAATTCATATGAAACCAAAAAACAACCCAAATAGCCAAAGCAATCCTAAGCAAAAGGCACAAAGCTGAGACAGAAAATTACTCAACTTTGACTATGCTATATGTCCATAGTAACCAAATAGCAAAGATGTGAGATCAACATAGGTGCCCATCAATGGTGGATTGAATAAAGAAAATGTGGTATATATATATCATGGAATACTACACAGGAACATAAAAAGGAACAAGATCATGTGCTCTGCAACAACATGGGTGGAGCTAGAAGCCATAATCCTAACTGAATTAATGCAGGAACAGAAAACCAAATACCACATTTTGTTACTTGTAGGTGAGACCTAAACATTAAGCACACATGGACATAAACATAGGAACAAAAGACCCTATAGGCTACTAGGAGAAGATGGAGGGCAGTGGGCATGGCTTGAAAAGCTAACTATTGGCTTCTATGCTCACTATCTGGGTGCAATATACCCATTTAACAAACCCTCGCATGTATCCCCTATATCTAAAATAAAAGTTGAAGTCAAAAAAAAAAAAAAGCAGGCACATGATACCAGTCTGTCTCACAGAGTTTCTCCACCAGTGTCCAAAGCTCAATAAACCTTTACAATTTTGGCAATGTGTTTTTAGCAGAAATATCTAACATTCCTGTTTTTTCCCTTTCAGTGTGTTTTGCTGTGAATATAAATTCACATTTGTATTAAAATGTGAATATAAATCCATGATGAACAAAGATGCAAAAT
Source organism: Leontopithecus rosalia (assembly GCA_028533165.1). Taxonomy (NCBI): domain Eukaryota; kingdom Metazoa; phylum Chordata; class Mammalia; order Primates; family Cebidae; genus Leontopithecus; species Leontopithecus rosalia. Next base: position 12,418 of record JAPYYA010002583.1, read on the forward strand.
TCTTCAATAAAATATTGGCAAGCCAATTGCAACAGCACATCAAAAAGCTTATCCATCATGATCAAGTAGGATTCATCCCGGGGATGCAAGGCTGGTTCAACATATGCAAGTCTATAAACATAATTCACCACATAAACAGAACCAAAAACAAAAACCACATGATTATCTCAATTGATGAAGAGAAGGCCTTTGACAAAATTCAACAGCCCTTTATGCTAATAACCCTCAATAAACTCGGTATTGATGGAATGTATCTCAAAATAATAAAAGCTATTTACGAAAAAACAACAGCCAATATCATACTGAATGGGCAAAAATTGGAAGCATTCCCTTTGAAATCTGACACTAGACAAGGATGCCCTCTCTCACCACTCCTATTCAATATAGTACTGGAAGTTCTAGCCAGAGCAAACAGGCAAGAAAAAGAAATAAAGGGTATTCAAATAGGAAAGGAGGAAGCCAAATTGTCTCTATTTGCAGATGACATGATAGTATATCTAGAAGACCCTATTGTCTCAGCCCAAAACCTCCTGAAAATGATAAGCAACTTCAGCAAAGTCTCAGGATATAAAATCAATGTGCAAAAATCACAAGCATTCCTATACACCAACAACAGCCTTAAAGAGAGCCAAATCAAGAATGAACTGCCATTCACAATTGCCCATAGAGAATAAAATACTTAGGAATACAACTTACAAGGAATGTAAGGAACGTCTTCAAGGAAAACTACAAACCACTGCTCAACGAAATAAGAGAGGACACAAACAGATGGAGAAACATTCCATGTTCATGGTTACGAAGAATCAATATCATGAAAATGGCCATACTGCCGAAAGTAATTTACAGAATCAACGCTATCCCCATCAAGCTACAATTGTCTTTCTTCACAGAACTGGAAAAAACCACCTTGAACTTCATATGGAACCAAAAGAGAGCCCACAGCACCAAGTCAATCCTAAGCAAAAAGAACACAGCGGGAGGCATCACACTACCAGACTTCAAACTATACTACAAGGCTACAGTAATCAAAACAGCATGGTACCGGTACCAAAACAGAGAAATAGACCAATAGAACAGAAGAGAGGCATCAGAGGCAACGCAGCATATCAACAACCATACAATTTCGATAAACCTGACAAAAACAAGCAATGGGGAAAGGATTCCCTGTTTAATAAATGGTGTTGGGAAAACTGGCTAGCCATGTGCAAAAAGCAGAAACTGGACCCCTACCTGACACTTTACACTAAAATTAACTCCAGATGGATTAAAGACTTAAACATAAGACCTCGCACCATAAAAACCCTAGAAGAAAATCTAGGCAAAACTATCCAGGACATAGGAGTAGGCAAGGACTTCATGACCAAAACATCAAAAGCATTGGCAACAAAAGTCAAAA
>JAPYYA010002584.1:0-13813 GCA_028533165.1 Leontopithecus rosalia
CCACACACTGAGGTCTATTGGGGGAAATAGGGGAGGGACAGCGGGGGGGGAGAAGGGGACGGATGGCATGGGGAGAAATGCCAAATATGGGTGAGGGGGCAGAAGGCAGCAAAACACACTGCCACGTGTGTACCTATGCAACTATCTTGCATGTTCTGCACATGTACCCCAAAACCTAAAATGCAATAAAAATTTTTTTAAAAGCTGCTATAAACATTTAAGTTCGATTTTTATATGATCATATGCTTTCCTTTCTCTTGAGAAAATCACTTAATAGTGACTATTTCCTTTTCTTTCCATTTTGTTTTTTGTTTTGGTTTTTGTTTTGGTTTTTTTTTTTTTTTTGAGACAGTCTCACTCTGTCACCCAGGCTGGAGTACAGTGGTGCAATCTTGGTTCACTGCAACCTCTTCCTCCCAGGTTCAATTGATTCTCCTGCCTCAGCCTCCTAAGTAGCTGAGATTACAGGCAGGCACCACCATGCCTGGCTAATTTTTGTATTTTTAGTAAATAAAGGGTTTTGCCACGTTGACCAGGCTTCTTACCTTAGTGACTCTTCTCCAATCTGACAAGAAATGTATTTGCATTCCAGTTGCTCTACATCTTCACCCACACCAAGTACTGTCAGCATATTTCAACTTTACCTATCTAAAGGAGTGTGTAGTGATATAACTCCGCTGTTTTAATATGCATTTCCTTAATGCCCAATGATTTTGAATATCTTTCATGTGCTTATTGACCTTTTCTACAACTTCTTTTGGATATCCAAAAATGTTTGGATAGTCTTATCCATTTTAAGTAGATTGTTTATCTTCTTGTAACCAAATTGTAATAGTCTTTTTATATTCTGGATATAAGCCCTTCATTAGATATAGGCAGTGTGAATATTTTCATCTCCAACTTTCCTTGGCATTTTTAACAGTGTATTTTTAAAGAGCAAAAAGTTTTGTTTTGAGGCAATTCATTGTATGTTTTTATATGAGTCACACTTTTTGTGTCCTAATAATTTTTTTACAAGAATCAGATTGAATCTGATTCAAATTCAATCACAATGCATATATTGTAGAAAGATTTAGAAAATTGGAATGCAACTTCATTTGTCAAATGATAGTTGAATTGCAATTAGAGGTTGCATATGGATATGACAGTTCAGCAAAAATCAACCAAAGCATTCTGTGTTATTCAATTGGCTAGATGGAACTTACATAAAAAGTACTGTATAATCTTTATTTTTGGTAAATTGTGTATCTTTTTTATCAGTAAAATTTATGATAAACTATGTACATATATATACATACATGCTTTGCGTGTATGTGTGTGTATAGAGACAGTTACACTTTTTATTGAATTCTAAGTTTTTTAATTTTTATATATTTAGAGGGTACAAGTACAGATTTTTTATATGCATGTATTATGTAGTGGTGATAATGAATAATGAATGCTGTGCCCAATAGGTAATTTTTCAATTCTTACCCTGTCCCATCCTCCTACCTCTTGTAGCCTCCAGTATTCTATTATTCCACTCTGCACATCAAAGGATGTCCGCATTCAAAATTTTATCCCAGATCGCCTCCCAAAGAGTTTGTATCAGTTTATAGCAGTAGAAACATTGAAGTTAAAAAATACTGTGATATGTCCTAGAGAAGAAGGAGAAGTTAAAATCAATTACGGCATAGATATGAAACTTTCTCCATTTCCAAGTACTCTAAAGAAGTAGATTTAGAGAAGAACTACTGGAACTCGTAATTCTTATAATTATTAATATCTGCCAACCTTCCAAACTGAGGCTATTATTAGGTAGTGCTTACACATTGGTAGGGAAAGATACTTTTAAGGGAGACACCAAAATTATGTTTCAAGAATGGCAGGTGTCAGATGTAGAAAAGAAGACTCTAATTGCCTTTGGACCCCATGCTTGAGGCAATATCTTCCACATTTCCAGTGCATTTGTAACAGAGACAAATTTCTTGGGGAAATTGGCTAAGATGTTTAGGAGTATGGAGAGATGCAGTTACAGGCTGGTCATATTTTTTTTTTGATAGTTATTAGAGGCAGCAGAGGTATCTGCCTAGGGGCTGGAAATAGAAAACATATTACTAAATATCCTACAAATAATCCATAGATAAGTTATTGAAAACTCAAAAACCTATAGGGCAAGACATGTACTAAAAACAAATGAAGTGCATCACTTACAAGAAGGCTGAAAACTGGCCATCTGGAGCGTGCCTGCTCCCTTCTAAATGGAGAATTTGCTACTTTAGTCAATTATTGCCACAAGCTAATGAAGGCCCAGTGTTGTTAGAGATGCTAAAAATCTGGATTTTATGAAAAATATTATGATTTTTTTAAGTGGAATCATAAACAAAGAACTGAAGATTTATTGCTGACAAAACAAATCTATGGTACAGTAGTATGAATCTTGGGTATTAAGCATAATCAGGTGGGTCAAGAAGTTGAAAATGTGATAAGAACTTTGTGTGTGTGTATGTGCATTCATAAATCTGTAAGCCAGTTGACCCAAGAGCAACTGAAACATCTAACTTGTTCAGTTGAGACTGGACATTATGTTAAATTCTGAAGGTAATTAAAAATTACAATTCCAAATTTCAGCCCAGAAACCAAACAAACAAAAAAAAACTGTAGAGAGAAATTAAAACTATATTCAAAGAGTATTTTTTCAGCTAAATTTCAGCACCCCAAGGAAAATAAAAGCATCCATGACTATCACAGATGAAAACAAAATGAACGTCATAGGAATCAGTTATTTTTCCCCACTGAGGTATAAAATCTATATAGAAATTTGATACTATACTATAACAAATAGTACTTCTCATAGTTCTCTTTTAATTTTCTTTAAACTCTGTTTAATATAGTTTGTTGTAAAAATCTTGTTTTCATGGTTCTGTATCTGGTTCTAGTTCATTTATTTCAATATCAATATTTAATATACTGGCTACCAGTTCTAATCAGGAAAGAAAATCTTGGAAATTTCTTCATTATGACAGTACATTCAGCAGAAATTACTGAGGTGCAAGCAAACCATAAAAGGTACAGTTCTCCAGAAAGCAGATTTTATTGCTTTTTTTCATTGTCTCAATATTCTTTAGCATGATTTTCAGAGAAAGACTCAATCTTGTAAACATCAGTGTGCACAGTCTCATTACTATGCAGTTTCACGTCAATGGACAGGAAGGCTGGTTCACAGCTAGTGAAAAGCTAGAGAAGTTTAAGTTTTAATGGCTGATAAACCTTACATCCTGCAGAGGAGGAAAGCACTTTTCCTTTTTTGCTACTTAAGAACATGGCAGAAATGTATGCTGAGGTAGCCCAGTCAATCCTTATTTTTTTTGTTTTTTGTAAATTTGGTCTCAGAATATTTCTGGCAGGGTGACATTTCGAAGAAGCCACTGCTGGGACCAACTTCCATTGCAGTCGCTAATGCTGGGCATCTGGCTATCCTTTTCTGTGGCTTTATCCAGGCACTGGATACTGTTCACATGCTGCAGGGTTAATTTCACTGGGTCATACTCCCACAGTTGGTTGCATTTTAGGTGGTGGCATTTGAGCATTGTAACTGGGCCATTACGTTTGGAGACATCCAAGCAGAGGTCATCTGTTCTAATTTCTTTGTTGGCAGTGTAAGAGAAAACCTGATTACCCCCCATACCATGGCAATTAATTCCAACTGTTTCATTCACTTTTCTGGCCATGTTATCTAGACACTGATTTGTTTCTACATTTTGTATCTCTCCCAATGAGAAATAGTGACGTGGAATTTGAGAATCAGCGTAAATATTTTCTAGGTACCAAGAAAAAGGTTTGCATTGTAGTTTGTGTCTTAGACCAACTCTTGATGGTATATCTCCATAATCTACTTTTGTAACACCTGGAGAAATCATATAGAAGAAATTCTTGAATTCATCCATCCACACTTCTGCAAGTCGTCTGTTATTTTTATTGATAATCTGCCCTGTACCTCCTGTAAACGTGTAAGGTGTAGCTTTCTGAAACACATGTCCAACATGTGAGCATGTAACGATTTCCAAAGTTCCTCCACACTGCCAAATTTCTAGGTTTTCTCCTCCCCAGATATCCATTCCAGCATCATATGTTCCAATTTCCTGAAAGTACTGTCTGTCTATTGAAAAAAGGCCTCCTGCCATGGTAGGTGTTCTGACAGGAAGAGTCCTATCACCTTTCCTTCTGTCCATTTCTCTTTGGGGAACAGGATATCAGCGAAAATTGAGCTTCCAGTTGAACCTGCCATAGGTCATATCAGAGCCTGCCATGTACTCAAAAGTATCATCGCTGATCACATCGATGATAGGACACACCACTGTTTTCCTGTCGTGTTTGTTCCTGGCCAAGAAAGGTTCCAGCCATCCCACTGCAGCATCCAGGAAGGTGATCACTTGGCCTTTAGAAACAGCAGCTCCTTTTAATCTAGCTCTGATCAATCCAGAACGTTGTTCCATTCGAATTACAAGAACTGGTACTTTCAGTTTTTTCACATAGCTCTCTAAAGACCTTTTCAAAAAGTCTCTTTCACTGGCATCATCTACTAGAACAATTTCTTCTATCATGTGTCCTGGTGAGCGATTAATGACACTATGGACAGTTCGCAGAAGTGTGCTCCAAGCCTCATTGTGGAAAACAATCACCCCACTTGTTGTAGGAAGATTATCTGGATACACCTTTGTTTTACACCCTTCTAACCTAACATCTGGTAAAGATCTGTTGAGTGCAATCATCTCACTTGCCATTAAGTTGAACTGATTGATTTTAAACATCTCTTTCATCTTTTCTTGATCCTCTTTAGGAATGACGAACGGTTTCCCCATTTCTCCAGGACCTTCCTGAGGCTTTTGTACTGGCTCTAGAACATCCCTAGCAGGAAGTCCTCTCTCTTTTTTTTCATCACATTTGTTGCATTCACTGAAGTAAAGCAGCAGGAACATATCCAACAGTACCCAAATCAAGGAGGTGGCTAGGACCACCTTGCAGTATGCAAATTTTCTCATGGCACTTTAAGTTAAATGCAAAATTAAAAAATACATACACATAAATATACAAAGATAATGAAAATTATTCCAATCCAGTTTCATCAGAAATCACGTTCATACCCTCGCTCGGCGCGCGGCGGCGGCGGCAGGCACTCCTCCGGGCCGGCCCGGGCGGTCACGGCGCGGTCCCGCGGGCCGCAGCGCGGGCACTACTCTCGGGCCAAAATATTATGATTTTTCAATGCTGACAATGGATTCAAATGTCTTAAAACACTGAGCAGGCTATATCTTTCCCCATTGAACCAGCTTTTTTTTTTTTTTAACTTTTGCCATAGATAATGGGAGTCTGTATATGTGGAGACCCTTTAAAGTTCATGGACAGAAGTAAATGTTAGAAAAAAAATATTAACTGTATATCTTAACATAAACTTTATCAAGTTCAAGTACTTTTGCAAGGGATAATCCCAGTCATTTAGTCCATCCCTAAAAAACTGAAGGTCCTAGGAATTCAATCAAGTCAATGTGGTCTTGTTTACATTATTATCTGAAGAAAAATGGGTGCCCTTTAAAGACTTTCTAAAATTAGGAAACAAAAAAACTCAGAAGGAGCCAAATAAGGATGGTAAGGTGGATGCCTAATGACTTCCCACTGAAATGCTCCCAAAATTATCCGTGTTTGATGAGAGGTATGAACAGGAGCATTGTGATGGTGGGGAAGGACTCTCTAGTGAACTTTTCCCGGTCATCTTTGTGCTAAAGCTTTGGATAACTTTCTCAAAACACATTTGCAATAAGCAGATATTATTGTTCTTTGGCCCTCCCAAAAGTCAGCAAGCAAAAGCAGAATGCCTTAAGCATCCCCAGAAACTGTTGCGACGACCTCTGCTCTTGAGCAATCTGCTTTTGTTTCCACTGGACCACTTCCACCTCTTGGTAACCTTTACTTTGTGCCTCATCTTCAAGATCGCAAGACGTGGTAAAGCCATGTTTCATCTCCTGTTACAATTGTTTGGAGAAATGCTTTAGGATCTTGAACTCACTTGTTTAAAATTTACACTGAAAGTTCTGCTCTTGTTTGCAGCTTATCCCAGTGCAGTGGTTTCAGCACCCATCAACTAGAAAGTTTGCTCAACTTTAATTTTTCAGTCAGAATTGTATACGCTGAACCAGTTGAGATATCTATGGTGTTGGCTATTGTTTCTGTTGCTAATCATTTGTCCTTTTCAATTAAGGCAAGAACAAATACATTTTTTCCTCACAAATTGATGTGAATGGTCTGCCACTGTGGGCTTCACTGCCAACATTGTCTTCTCCCTTCTTAAAATGAGTTATCCATTTGCAAACTGCCAATTTTTGGGGTAGAGGGCTTGTCCCCATAAAATTTTATAAACCATTAGCGATTTATCCATTCTTCCACCCAAGCTTCACCATAAATTTGTTGTTTGTTCTTGCTTTAATTTTAGGAGGATTCATGTTGCTCTGAGCGGGGCTCTTTTCAAACTAATGTCTTATACTTCTTAGCACCTCAAACTAGATCCTGTTCGACATGTTGTAACACATTAGTATGAGTTTATTTTGGTGCAAAAAGAAATTGAAATCCTTGCACAGTTTTTTTCATAATATGCATTATTATGAACTTTCTGAAGACCCCTCATATTAGGCTGAGACTGGGTTTCACCCAAACTCAGTGTACGCTCCATATACCTGCAGAATGGAAGTGTCTGCCTCCCAGTCTCTTCCAACTAAAAGCAAAACTACCTAAGGAAGAAGAGAAATGAAAAGAGGGACAACCCAAGTAGTGGAAACAGTCATAGGAAGTCTCAAAGGGGCCTTTGTGGTGAAAGAAGAGCAGAACTTGACTGGAAGAGACATTTCCTTGTAGGGGCTTCTCTTTCTCCTTTTACAAGTTTGACAATGGGCAGCTCAGAGTTGGTTTAATTACTCAAGGTCAGTACTGACTCTAATCTTCCTTTTCTGCATTTCTTACCATTTGGCTTTTTTTCCTATGGGTTTGAGAGTTGTCACAGCTCCAGGAACTGCATCCATGCTCCAGGCAGGGAAAAAGGATGAAGAGCAAAATCCATATGATAGGTTAGGCTCCGCCTTCTTAGAAAGAAAACAGTTTTCCTTGTAGTCTTATCTATTAGACGTCTACTTAACGTTTAACTGGCCAGAACCCTGAAACCTGGTCACCCCTAAGCCACAGGGGAGACTGTCCTGAATAAAGAGTTCTGTTAAGAAAAAAGGGAGAAATGGATATAGAGAAGTCATGAGCCAAGTATACAGGGGAAGTAATTCTGGGGCAAGCCTGCTGTTATATTGTTCTTATGATAATGTTTGTTCTCTATAGCCTGGATGCATCTGAAACCAGAATTTACCCCTGGAGTTTCAGAAGCTCTGATGTATCTGGGGGAGGTCAAAATAATAGAAAAGCACGAGGTCCGTATCTCCCTAGCCCTCAAGAAAATAGGCTGAGACCATAAATATTCCTTTCTCTTTGGCTTGGACTTGACAGCCTTTATGAAGAGATGGCAAAACAATCACTATGAGATCAACTCATACAGTGAAATGGACTTTGCCAATATTGTCCTTTGCCACACTTTAGCCCAGGATGTTGGTCCTTTAGGGTCAGCACAATAAATCAGGAGTAGATACTGGGAACCACAGACTGTGACTATCATGAATTCAGGGAATTATTATGAATCAAAATCCAAGATTGAGGGAGTTGCTGATGAATTGGATCAGGAAAAAACTTAATTTATGAAAAACACTGTCAATTTTGATCCAGCTCCTGCCATTTGAGCAGGGTAGAGCATATTTCTAAAATAGGAGTCCTGTCAGGGCTACCTCTACCATGGTTTAATCAACAAACAAAAACAGAAATATAGAGACGGATGAGCCCCAAGTGAACCTTTGTCTTGGTTGACTTCTACTGCCTATTCAGTCTGGCACTTTGGAAATCTGATTCAATCATTCCTTCCATCATTTTTATATTAGTTGATTCATTTGGCAAATATTTGAGTAGTTACTCTATATCATGAAGCTGGATGCGGGATATCTACTGAAGTTAATAACTATTGAAAGAGTGCTCTCAAGATCATTTAAAAGGGGAAATCTTGGTTGAAAGTGAGACCTTTATAGGAATGATAAAAATGTTGGCCAGGCGCGGTGGCTCAAGCCTGTAATCCCAGCACTTTGGGAGGCCGAGGCGGGTGGATCACAAGGTCAAGAGATCGAGACCATCCTGGTCAACATGGTGAAACCCCGTCTCTACTCAAATACAAAAAATTAGCTGGGCATGGTGGCACGTGCCTGTAATCCCAGCTACTCAGGAGGCTGAGGCAGGAGAATTGCCTGAACCCAGGAGGCAGAGGTTGCGGTGAGCCGAGATTGCACCATTGCACTCCAGCCTGGGTAACAAGAGCGAAACTCCGTCTCAAAAAAAAAAAAAAAATGTTATGGGGAGAGACTACAGCAAGGTCTTTGTAGGGGCCTGAATTGGAAAGTTACATTAAAAACTAGAGGATAGCAGGGACAGCCAATGGTACTCTTATTTTTTTTCCTAAGAGGCCATCTGGCAGAAATATGGAAGGGGATTTAGAGAGTAATTCACAGAAAATGTATTCAACAAGACCTCTGGAAGGAGGAGGGAATGATGGATCATAAAGTCAAAAAGTTAAAACATCCTGTACTGTGGTACCAAGGCAGAAAGGTTGGAAAAAATATTCCCAGAATAGCATGAAGATGTGTCACTAAAATGTCCCTTCAAACAGTCCATGATGAAATTGTCCTACGTTACTCCAAATTGAAGACTCTCTTGAGGATGGGGCTGGAGAACAAGAGCTGAAGAGTTGTGGTCTCTTGAATGCTAGATAATGTATATTTGGCTAGGAGATTTGAAATCAATGCAGTATGGTATTTGTTCTCCAACTTTGAAAGTAACAAAGTAGAACACTGAAAATGAAACCAAACACAAGCACAAGAGCAAAATCTACAGAGAGCAACGATTCATGACAGAAAGTGCCCCTTGGGATATAAGGGAAATGAGATGCCTAGGTTGAGAGAAGAGGTTGTAGTTTTAGTAACCGAATTGTGTGAGGCTCAGAGCCAAACATCACTGAGCTTAATGTCTCTGACTGTTCCTGAATCTAGACAGACAGTCTGGATTTGAAGATTAATTACCTTTATATACAAAAGGATACATAACACATAATCCACACAAACACATCTAGGCATACAACATTTGAACATTTTGTATCACTTTAATCCATTTCCCCCTTGCAGCTTCAGTATTTGTGAGCCAGATTTAATGAAAACCTTTTCTGGAGTCAACTCTATGGAAGTCCTGTGGCAAATCTTCCCAAATCTGTTTTTCTAGGGCCTCCAACAAAATGGAAGGAAAATGGGGTTTTCATTCTTCCTTGCTTTATGACTGCTTAGCCCCTTTGGATCCACTTTTGCTCTGAGAAGAATATGAAATAGAAATTGTTAAGCCCTTAACAGTTCCAATATAACAAATCCTCTCAAAATAAAAGGTTTTCTGCAAAAAACTTTTTGTTTTGTTTTGTTTTTGAGATGAGTCTTGCTCTGCCGACCAGGCTGGAGTATGGTGGCATGATCACAATTCACTGTAGCCTTGACCTCTTGAGCTCAAATGATTCTCTCACCTCAGCTTCCCAAGTAGCTGGGACTACAGGCATTCACCACCACACCGGGCTAAGTTAAAAAAAAAATTGGCGGAGAAAGGGTCTTGCTATATTGCCCAGGTTGGTCTTGAACTCCCGGCCTCAAGTAATCCTCCCACCTTAGCCTCCCAAAGCACTGGGATGACAGGCATGCGTCACTTGTGCCCAGCTCACAAAATGTTACTGTTTTAAGATGTTGAAGCTAAAACAAGGTTGAGGAGAAGGAGAGGAATAGGACATTTCAGAACCAATGCATCGTTTTGTAGGCTTCACTCCTGGAAGAAAACAAAGAAATGAACTCAATTTACAATGACCTTGTTTGTTTCCTTCTTGAAGGAATATTAGTGTTAAATTTGGCAAGTAAACACTTGCTAGGTAGTACATATACAGAACTGAAGTAATAAAGCATATAGGTGCTCAGGAACTGCAGTCATCCCAATCGACCTACCCACCATGCATATACTACCCGAAAGGCTATGAGCAAAGACCCAATATGACTCACTGACTTATTTTTTACTGGCTGTCACTGTAAATCTGTCTCATACTGATATAAACCCACAACCCTCAGGTTGCTACTGGCCTTTTGGATTTTTCTACCAGTATTGACTTTGTCTTATTATTTGATGCTCCCTATATTGCTTCAGATAGTATACCCCCATTCTAACTTGGGTCCCCCAGAAACCAACTCCCAAAAGTATACACCTCCATATAGCAGAGCCTCCTTACTGCATATCTACAGAAGAGCCTCCACCACCTCTGCTCTCCTGTAGGTGTACATTAAGGAGAATGGGGTAAAGTTCAGACAGGCAGCTGCTCAGGAGCCACAGGAACTGATGCTAGTAAGTAAATGTAGCAAGCATGAAAACTCTTGGGCCTATACAGTATCCCATTAAACTTCCTGCCAGAGGATCACTTTGTAGAGTGGAAAATTAATTAGGAGTGGGCAAGATTTCATCATCCACTTGCTGCCCCATCTATCAGTAGCAAACTGTAGTGTGGGTCACTTGATCTTGGGAAACTAAGAGGAGTCAGGTCACTGTTCATCCTAATGTGTCCACAGGGTGCTGGTGTAGAGTGCAGACAGGTAGGCCTTATCACCTTTTCTTATCTTCTCTGTCATCAATCATCCTATCAAAGGACCTGGATTTCACCATGATAGAAACAAAAAGCCCATTTTTTTTTTCTGAGAAGGGCTTTTATGTGTTTATAGGCAATCTGTTTTTATATATATATCACTGGGGGTGAGTTTTAAGGCTAGAAAAAAATGCAGTAGTGTTGATAGCAATAATTCTATTTACGTTTTCCCTTTGATGGCTTTAAAACATGAATCAAATATAACTTGTAAGTAGGGGGAAATTATAATAATATTGTTGAGTGTAAATTTTACTGCTATGGTAACTGTAAAAACACACTGATGATAGATTTTTCTTAATGTAGTAGTATACTGGTATTGAATTTTAGTGCTATGACTAAAATCCAGGAAAACAAATTTAATAAAAATATAGCTGTCAGCAGTTTTATTTATTAAAATGTAGGGTCTAGTGAACAGGATGGATCAAAGGTTTCTGACTGTAACTGATGGTGAAACACAAAGATTAAGCAATGACACCTCCAAATGTCTGGGGGCTTAGAGAAGAGGCAAAGCACAATGGATAATCTCTTACAGGTACAGTCAGCAGGAAGGTTCACATCAAAGAAACACTGAGGTAAACAAGGGAACCAGGATTATGAGAAGAGAAACCCTAAGCCCCCGTGGTCACCCTGAAAGTAGCAAAAGGTCACAGACTGATAACTCTCTAGATATGGTTGGCAGGGGGATATGGAGATTCTTAATGTAATAGGTGGGTGATGTCAAATAGCACTACCAAAAAAAAAAAAGGTAAAATAGTGTATTTGATTAAGCCTCCACCAATTAAATTTCAGAAATACTCAACAATAGTCATCCTTTGTAGAATTCAGCACATGTTCCAGGCCTGCTTTCAGTGCTCTGTTTACTTACATTATCATCTATTATCTCTCATTCTCATACAACTTTGTCGGGTCTTTTTCCCCCATTTTAATATGTGTTCTAAATTGTCACTTGGAGAGATGCACCCTCCTCTGAAGGAAGTTGTGATTATAAATAACAAAATAAAAATCAAATATGTGTAGACACCGTTGAGGAAATTGAGATTCAGGGAAATGGTGCCACTTCAACAGAACTCAACAACTAGAAAGTGACAAGAGTATTATAAAACATGTTTGTCTGAAACTAAAGCCTGGTTCTTTCTACTCAACAATGGAAATCTCTCCTCCTCCTGGCTCACAGGAAGAGTAGAAGCCCATACTGCCTTACTCACTACTTTCTCCTCCACTTTGCACTCGGCTATTGAACCCCGAGTTGTTCTCAACTTATCCAGGTGAGACGTGCTAAAATGGGTGCTGGAAAGAATCCATGGGCCACCCTGATGGCCTGAGATTCAAACTACTCTTAATGCTCTGTCATTCCCTAGAGCACTGCTTCTCAATCAGGAATTTTGCCTCTGAGGGGATATGTGGTCATGTCTGAACTCATTTTCAGTTGTCACAACTGGGGAAATTCTACTGGCATCTAGTGGATACAGGTCAGGTATGCACTCAGCATTCTACAATGCACAGGACAGCTCCCCACAACAAGGAATGATTCAGCTCCAAACACCAACAGCACCAAGGTTGAGAAACTGTTTTAAGGAGTCTACTCATTGCTGTGCAATGTTTATGGACTTTTATTTTCCATTGCTACTGCTAATACCAACTGCCACTGAGGCTTCCAATGACACTGCCACCGTCAAAATTCTAAATGGCCATTCCTTCTGAGAAGTATTTCCAGGAATGCTGTCATATGGACGGACTCCAGCTGGCCCTCTGGTGTTCCTAAAAATGGTGGCACTAGGTTATTAACGTTATGTGTGGGAAAGCCTCCAGCAATAATTTGCCCATTATCTTTGTGATGCCCTAATGTAAAGCTTATGCTTATATGGGACAAGGTTGAACATAAGTGTCCCTGTCCTCCATCTTCTATATTGTGCCCTGCTTTTCCAGAGAAATAAAATTCAGCTTCCAAATGAAAATTTCAGAATCACACTCCTTTTTTCTCCATTCCTGCCTTAACATTCTCAGCTGGATCTTTGGGTTGTGGGTCAACAGATTTTGTTCTATGCATATCAGCCTCCCATTTTCCTTCCTCCCTTTTGGAGTGTTTGTTGTCATCTAAAAGCTAAAACGTTGATCTCAACATCTAAATGTTGGACCTGGACCTTTAAAAATATTGGACTTCAACTAAGGCACTTGAACATCTCTGAAGGCTTGCCTGTTTGTGTCCCTTCGAAATTCCTGATGAAATTTACTCTCCAATGCAATAGTATTAAAAGGTGGGGCCTTTAGGAGGTAATTAGGCTCCATCTTTATCAATGAGATCGTGCTCTTATGAAAAGGCCTGAAAGAATGAGTTTACCCCTTTTGCTTTGCTGCCTCTACACAGCATTCATCTCTTCCATCTCTTCTGCAATGTGAAGACACAGTTTATCTCTCCCACCTTTGTATCAAGTGAGAATACAATGAGAAGGCACCATATCCGGTCCTCAAGGCTCACTTTCCAGGGGAATCTCAAATTTCTGCTCCACGTATTCTGACACAGCACTCTTCAGTCTCTCCACATGTGGCTCAAGTGAACCCAGCTGCAGCTTAGGGGTAAACTTTCTTTTTTTCTCCTCCTCCTCCTCTTCTTCTTCTTCTTCCTCTTCTTCTTCTTTCTCCTTCTTCTTCTTCTTTCTTCTTCTTCCTTTTCTTCCTCTTCTTCCTCTTCCTCTTATTCCTCTTCCTCTTCTTCCTCTTCCTCTTCTTCCTCTTCCTCTTCTTCCTCTTCTTCTTCTTCCTCTTCTTCTTTCTCCTTCTTCTTTCTTCTTTCTTCTTCTTCTTCCCGTTCTTTCTTCCTTTTTTGGGGGGTGGAGGGAGGGAGGAAGGCAGGAAGGGAGAGAAGGAAGAAGGGAGGGAGGAAGGAAGGGATGAAGGAAGGAAGGGAGGAAGAGAGGAAGGGAGGGAGGGAGGGAGGGAGGGAGGGAGGGAAGGGAAGGGAAGGAAGGAAATCAAGCAATGAGAGAGATATTG
>JAPYYA010002585.1:0-13813 GCA_028533165.1 Leontopithecus rosalia
CTTTTACACTGCTGGTGGGAGTGTAAATTAGTTCAACCATTGTGGAAAACAGTGTGTTGATTCCTCAAGGACCTAGAAATAGAAATTCCATTTGACCCAGGAATCCCATTACTGGGTATATATCCGAAGGATTATAAATCGTTCTACTATAAGGACACATGCATATGAATGTTAATTGCAGCACTGTTTACAATAGCAAAGACCTGGAATCAACCCAAATGCCCATCGATGATAGATTGGACAGGGAAAATGTGGCACATATACACCATGGAATATTATGCAGCAAGCAAAAACGATGAGTTCGTGTCCTTTGTAGGGACATGCATGAACCTGGAGACCATCATTCTCAGCAAACTGACATGAGAACAGAAAATGAAATACCGCATGTTCTCACTCATAGGTGGGTGTTGAACAATGAGAACACATGGACACAGGGAGGGGAGCACTACACACTGGGGTGTGTTGGGGGGAATAGGGGAGGGACAGCGGGGGGTGGGGAGTTGGGGAGAGATCGCAAGGGGAGAAATGCCAGGTATAAGTGAAGGGGAGGAAGACAGCAAATCACACTGCCACGTGTGTTCCTATGCAACTATCTTGCATTTTCTTCACGTGTACTCCAAAGCCTAAAATGCAATAAAAAATAAATAAATAATGCCCTCCCAAAAAAAAAAAAAAAAAAAAAGATCCACAGTTTGAAAAAACATGGTCTCTGTACTAGACCAAGCTTGAGTGCAGAGACCATGACATATTCATCTTTCTGATACTAAGTGCTAGAGCAGGTGCTCAGTAGATATTAATTGAATGAATTGGTGATTGGAAGGAGGAGTAAGAAGTGAAATTGGAGTAATAAACAGGAATGGGGTTTTTTGACAATGAAGTTCTTGGATATAATAAAGGCATTGGAGGTAAAGCACTCTGATACTTATGCTTGGTATGAAATTCTTTTGTTTGCAGGTAATAGAATCCAGTGTTAGCTGAAGCAAAGAAGAATGTATTACAAGGATTCAGGGTATCTCACAGAAATCAAGGGTAGGGGTGTGACTTGTGGTATGCGAAGGGAGTGAAACCAGGAACTGGAAAGCCTTCAAGAGCCTAAGCATGTTATCTTGTGTTTTTTCATCTCTGCTTCTTTCTTTGTGGCTTTTGTTTTTTTTGGCTGCAGAATGGTTTCCTCTGCAGAAAAATGACAGGAGAATCGTCAGTCCACATGGCAGTTTATTTTCAAAGTTCCTGATTGTTTTATATTTTGGTTCCAGGCTTTAATACTGTATGTGACTTATATGTGGTAGAGTAAGTTAGTCTTTTGATATTTACTATATGCCGTGCATTAGAAGTTTCAAGTCACTGGTTTTAGATGAGATGTCTGTATTAGTCTGTTCTCACACTGCCGTAAAAATCTATGTGAGACTGGGTAATTTATGAAGAAAATAAGTTTAATTGACTCACAATTCCACAGGCTATGGGAGGTCTCAGGAAACAGGAGGGCGAAGAGGAAGCAGGAGTCTTACCATGGCAGAGCAGGAGAGAGTGAAGCGGGAAGTGCCACATACTTTCAAATGACAAAATCTTGTGAGAACTCTGTCACAAGCACAGCAAGGGGAAAGTCTGCACCCATGATTCAGTCACCCTTTCCATCAGGCCCCTCCCTCAACATATGGGGATTACAATTTGAGATTTGGGTGGGGACACAGAGCCAAACCATATCAATATCCCATTATAAAATTCAGTATTTCCAGTGCTTTGTTTAACCTACTGGGTCAGATGAATACACATAGAATGTATGTGTTTATGTTATAATCATTACTTGCAAAAGTGTTAATTCAGCACACTTTCACAGCACGTGTTCCTGGCACTAAGTTAGGCTGCAGAATAGCTAACAAAGATGGATATAATGCACTGTATTTAGAATGACTTTTGTACTTGAGGGTTATGACCCTATTCCAGCAAAGTATATCATGTCATGCACAGATGAGCTGTGTTGATGATGTTAGTTCAAAATTGGTCTTCAGTTTTTCCAACTCTGCTTGTCTTGTTTCTTACTTTTTACCTCTGTTTTTCTTATCTGAGATGGAAGACCTGAATACTTTGCCTTTTGACCCTTCTTCACTTTCTTGGCTCACTATTTATATTCTACATGTGGACTCAGTCATTATTTTTAAGACTGTCCTTGTAATCTGACACTCAGGTGCCCACAGCTGTGACCTGCCATCAGGAGAGTCTTTATTAGACACACCATGGAGGCCTGAGCCCCTCTTGGACCCAAGTCAGAAAAACAGGAAAGCTGGACCAGAAAATAATGGTTGCTACCTTCAGGAAATGAACAGACAAATGGAGGTCATAAAATCACACGTATTTAATATAACATTGTAACTGTCATAACGCAAGTTTGAACAAAATACTATAGGAATGTTTAGGGCAGTAAGCGTCGGGTAGTAGGGCCTTCAGAAAAACTTTTGGGAAGAATCAGTTGTGAATGGGATGTCCATTTATTCTGGTGTAGTTATAACCAGCCTTACTGAAGAGGTACCGTTTTAGCTGATTTCTGCAGGATCTGTAAATTTTAGATAGTAGGTAGGCAGTGGATTGACTTTGGCTGTATGCACAGCTTGTATAAAAGCACGAACATGTGAACTGATGAAGAACATTGAATGTGAATGTAGTATTGATTATGTGGGAGAATGGTTGGAGGTATTGGTTAGAGCCAAGTTGAAAAAGGATGTGTAGGCCATGGTAGATAATTTGGACCCTCTTTTCTTTTTTTTTCTTTTTCGAGGCAGAGTCTCGCTCTGTTGCCCAGGCTGGAGTGCAGTGGCACAATCTCTGGTCACTGCAATCTCCACATCCTGGGTTTAAGCAGTTCTCCTGTGGCAGCCTCCCAAGTAGCTGGGATTACAGGTGCCTGCCACCAAGGCTCATTTTTTTGTATTTTTAGTAGATTCAGGGCTTCACCATGTTGACCAGACTGGTCTTGAACTCCTGACCTCATGGACCTTATTTTCCAAGAGTCACCTGAGAGCTTCCAATAGAGGAGTGATGAAGGAGATGATTTGTTATTTTATGTTATTATTTTTTCTTTATTCTTGCCCTTGAACATTCATCTATCCAAAGATTTATCTTTTAAAAGATAACTCTGTGGTCAGTGATAACTGAAGTGGCTAGAAATGATCAATATGAACATGAATTAAGATGCTAGTTTTAAAAGTCTATGCAAAAAAGGGGGGAAAAACCTATGCAAGAAATGGAAGGCTCCATATAAGGCTGTAGCAGTGAGAGTGCAAAGGAGAACTTTACTTTGATATTCTTTGGGAAAGTAGACTATACAGGACCATTTGTTTTAACCTAGAGCCAGATTTGGATTAGTCTGGTCCATTCAGTGTACTAGATGGAAGTTAATAAAGCTAAGCCCTGGGTACACCATCCCAGTCCCCTTGCGTCCTCCTTCATAATTCTGCTTAATGATACTTTAGCCATGTCTCCAGTTTTCCAGCCTTGAAATGACTCCTTAGAGCTGATTACAGATACTTGATTTGTCTTTTTGAATTTTGACTATCACCTTCTGGTGCCACTCATTTGTGGGCTCTTTGCATACTAAAACAAAGTGGGCCAAGAAACAGTCTTATGGGGAAAATATAAGTTACAATAAATGGTGCTATATGCTTTAACAGAGGCATAGACAGAATACTACTGAAGGTAGGTGGAAGGACTACCTAATGCTTTGGGGTGAGTTAGGGCAGAGGAGAAGATGCTTTAGCTTGGTTTTGTTGGATGAGTAGGTATGGTACATGGGAAATTTGAGGTACCGGTGAGATATTCAGGTGGAGGGGAACAGGAGATGGCTGGAGTGATGGATCTATAAAAGGTGTGTGCCTCGACCTTGAGTGCCTGTTAGGGAAACTAAACCACAACAAAATCATGCCTTGGTCCTATTTGTAGAGATACTGATTTAATTTATAGGAGATAAGGACACAGCTTGGTATATATTAAAAGGGACTGATGTGAATTAGCATTAAGATGCTAGTCTGAAGCCGCGGTTGACAAGCAGTGTAACTCAAGAGAGATGTATTCCTGGAGAAGATAGAGTATAGGCGTTAGCTGAAGGCTTGCTTAGATATACATCAGTTTAGAAACAGGGAGAATGAGAAGAAAATTGAGCCAGAGACAAATTCCTTTGGAATTACCAACATTGTGATAAGCAGCAAGGAGGTGGCCAGCAAAGAGCCTGTAAACATTCGTAACTCTTAAGTGTACCATTTAAATTTATCAATGCATGTTTGTATAGTTTTTCCCTTCTATGACTCAGAGTGGGTATCAGGTGTCAGGATATACTTTAAAGTGCCGGATTCACGTATCTGTTGTTGACTGACTGATGTAACCGATAAACATTACATTAATCCTTTTATTGATGTAGAAAATCATGACCTTTAATTCTTCTCAGCAGCAAATACCTATATCTGCCTCCGATTTTATTTAAAAGAATGCATGAAAGTAACAATTTCCAAGAATCCTTTTCTGAATTCAAAGTCACCTGTCATTTTTGCCATAAATTCTTCGAGGCATGAAATAGCCTGCCAGTTGTCTGTTGCTCTCAAAGTTAATGAATGGTTATCAATTTATCATGGGTAATAACTTGGCTGCAAATTGCAAAGAAAGCATTTTATCACTTCCTAGCATTTCTGCCTCAAGGCAGTATCTGCCTTTTCTATAGCATTTGGAGGCTTAGTGTCCCTAAAGCTTTTAATAGAACACATTTCTTTCTAGGAAACCTCTTAACATTTGGTAATAGCTTGGTGAAATATTAGCTGGTTATATCTTGCTTTGTGTAATAGATTTTGTGTAAATAAAATTTCTCAATGTAGAACTGGAAATACAGTTTCTCGATGTACATTCAACCCAGTGCAGCGTGATAGTTTTAGAGATATTTAATTTTTATTTCCAATTCATATTCCATTCAGTTCTTAGAAGCAAATGTGGTGGTTTTCTGGTTCTCTCTCCTCTTGGTTAGGTAGTTAATGATTGGGAAACAGGACTTTTTCAAGGAACCTTATTTTTAAAGGAATAATTTTTTCTCTCCCTAAAAGTGAGAAATTCTCTTATAACCTGAGATCTTTCAGATCAGGGCCTTGGACTTGACTGAATCTTATTTAAAAAACAAACAAAACGGAGCACAGTATCATAATTCAGAAGTATTTATTGAGTTAATGTGAATTATCACCCCACATCTTCACTTATAAATTTGTTGCAGAGTGTGTTATCTAAGGGATGGAGGACATCGATGTAACCCAATATATTGCTTTTATTACAGCACTATAAATTGAGGTGACTGCAGAGCTAAATGTGCCTGTTTTTAGTCCCAAAGTTGATTTCAGTCCAGTTCTTTCATTTTTTTTTTTTGGGGTGGGAGACAGCCTCTCTCTGTTGCCCAGGCTAGAGTGCAGTGGCTCGATCTCTGCTCACTGCAACTTCCGCCTCCAGGGTTCAAGCCATTCTCCTGCCTCAGCCTCCCGAGTAGCTGGGACAACAGGCACATGCCACCACACCCAGCTAATTTTTTGTTTTCTTAGTGGAGTTGGGGTTTCACCATGTTAGCCAGGATGGTCTCCATCTCCTGACTTTGTGACCCGCCCACCTTGGCCTCCCGAGGTGCTGGGATTGCAGGCATTAGCCACCGAGCCTGACCTTTCATTGTTAAAGAGCTGCCCTTAGGGCTTGCATCCAGTCCTGTTACTTTTTTTTTTTTTTTTTTTGAGACGGAGTTTCGCTCTTGTTACCCAGGCTGGAGTGCAATGGCGCGATCTCCGCTCACTGCAACCTCCGCCTCCTGAGTTCAGGCAATGCTCCTGCCTCAGCCTCCCAAGTAGCTGGGATTACAGGCACGCGCCACCATGCCCAGCTAATTTTTTGTATCTTTAGTAGAGACGGGGTTTCACGATTTTGACCAGGTTGGTCTCGATCTCATGACCTCGTGATCCACCCGCCTCAGCCTCCCAAAGTGCTGGGATTACAGGCTTGAGCCACTGCGCCCGGCCCTGCATCCAGTCCTGTTACTTATATAAGAATTATTTGAGTCGTTTTATGTGTTTCCATTTGATTCATTCACTAAGAGCCTGGTACAGTGGCTTGTTACATTAATTGTGGTTACTGAAATTAATTAGTGAATGTGCTTTAATGAAATAGGACGATACACACTGCTGAGACTTGAGGCTTTAGTGTGTTTTTAAGAATTTTTTATCACTTATTACCACTGCTGTGGATTATTTACTTGTGTACATTTTATAGGTCTCCAAATCTTCTTAACTTCTAAAAGTTGAAATAAATAAAATTCTGTTCTGATTGATTGCTCCTTGGATTTTTATTCCTATAATATATATGGGAAATCAGAGAGAATTCTCCCATTATTAGTTTGCGTTATGTATTTTTTTCATGTATTGCTTTCTATTCTCTTCATATGTTTGTTTCTCTGAGCATGTAATATTTCTCTTGATGGAATCATACCTTGCATTTTATTTTAGCTGCTGCAGAGTTAATGCCCATAGTAGCAACTCCATAAATAATGGTTGCCTGGTTGCTTGACTGATTATGGTGCTAAGGTGACAGTTAAAGCATTTTCCCCTATCTCAACGCATAGCAGTTTCTTTATGGATGTACGTGTATCCCATAAAAATATTTCCTACAATCTCAGTTTCCCATGTTAACTTGTTTCATAGTTGAATGATCCTTACTTTTTAGGGGACATTCCTCTGTATGTTTATTCAGGATTTCCTATTTTTTTGCATTGTGAACAATTTTTCCCCGTGTCACCTAACTGATTCAACTGGTCTTTTAAATAGTTATGTTTAGGCATCAACTGCTCAAGCTTTGTTAAGGCCTTAAAGCCAGAAGATCCGCTTGCTCTGTCAGATCCTCACCGAACTCCAGCGCTTTGTTAGTAGTTTCAATGTGGACTGTTGTATGGTGTAGTAGAGATTTACTAAGAGTTTGCAGCAAAGTGATTCTGTATCATGACCATGCTCTTGGGCTGGTAACACGAGGCATTAAATTTGTTGAGGGCTGGCCTAAAAGATTGGCCATAATTGGGTTAGCTGACAAAGCTCAAGTGTATTGCATTCACCTGATGCAGGTAGGTAGAGAAAGGGTGGACCTTTTTAGGGTTGGTTTGCTTTTAACCCTATGGCTTTTACTTTAGGTGTCTGAGGATCATTTTAAGTCAGATCATACCTTTTGAATACCTCACTTTTGGTAAATTTGGAGTTCATGTCCACTGATAAACCAGCAGAGCTATAATTTTTTATTCAAATAGGAACTAACTTCTTATTTTTATTTCTACTGACCCTGTTATTGGTCAGTAATGTAAACAGCATCTTTTTTATAGTATATTTTCTGTTTTTTTTTTGAGATGGAGTTTCACTCTTGTTACCCAGGCTGGAGTGCAGTGGCGCGATCTCGGCTCACCGCAACCTCCGCTTCCTGGGTTCAGGCGATTCTCCTGCCTCAGATATTTTATAAGTTTTTATCGTTTACATGTAGAGACACTGTAGTTTTACATGATTTTATGATCAACCACTGTACTAAATTCTCACTTATAACAATGTTTCAACTTTTTTCTTCTTTGAATTTTGTAAATGTGGTCATATCATCTGCATATATGGATACTTCTGCCTCCTTCACTCCAGGATAGTGTTTGCCATAGCATAATGGTGAGAAGCATGGGCTCTGGAACTATGACTGTGCGTTAAGCCTGTTTCTACTAACTTGCTAGCTATGTGACTTTTGGCAAGTTACTTATGTGCTCTGTGCCTCACTTTCTCCCTCTGTAAAAGGAGATAATAGTACTGCCTTATAGTATTATTCTGAGGATTAAATGATTTATTATTTGTAAAGTGTTCAGAACAGTATCTGACACATAATAAGCACTGTAAAAAATGTGTGATAAATAAATAAAACGCATATAAGATTTTTTTCCCTTGCATTGGCTAGTACGGTACTTCTAGATGAATATTAATCTAGAAGCCCAGTGGTAAGCTTTCTTTATTCCTCCCAGACTTCAACAGAAATGCTTCTATATGTCACTGTTTTAGTGTTTCAGTAATGTTTCCTATAAAATATTAGTTATAGACTGATATGAAATGTATTTTTCCATTATGTTAAGGAAATAGTCATCTATTGCTGTTTTGCTAAGGGTTAAAATCAGGAATGGTTTAAAAATTTCATCATGTCTATTTGGCATCTACTTAGATGATCATATAACTTTTCTTTTTTGACCTATTTATATGGTTGCTTATATGAGTAGAGTTCCTGATATTGAACTATCCTTGAATCACTGGAATAAACAATTGTATCTGTAGCCTATCCTTCTTTTAGTGCATTTATGAGTTCTCATTGATATTACTTTTAAAGTTTTTGCACTAATATTTATAAGCGAGTTTTCTTTTTTTATCTTTTTGAGACAGAGTCTTGGTCTGTGCCCCAGGCTGGAGGTGCAGTCTTGGCTCACTGCAACCTCTGCCTCCCAGGTTCACAGGATTCTCATGCCTCAGTCTCCCTAGTAGCTGGAATTACAGGTACACAACACACCCAGCTAATTTTTGTATTTTTAATAGAGACAGGGTTTTGCCATGTTGGCCAAAATGGTCTCGAACGCCTAGCCTCAAGTTGTCCACCCACCTTGGCCTCCCAAAGTGCTGGGATTACAGGTGTGAGCCACTACCCCTGGCCCATAAGTGAGATTTGACAGTAATTTTTAATGTGCTCACTGTCAGGTTTTGGTGTCACTGTGATGCTGTACATATTTGACAGTTTCTCTTATTTTTTTGTACCCTAGAAAAGTTTAGATTTTGTAATCTATTCTTTTAAAATTTAAAAGAGTGTTAGAATAGGAAGTGAGAGATTTAGTCCTGCTGTCTTAATTTCACAGATGAAGAAACAATGACTTCTTCACAGCCACTCTGTGTCAACTACTTAGTGTTAACGGGTTGCGGTTGTGCTGTAGAGGTGAGGAAATAACATTTATTGAGCATTTGTGTGGGCATTTACAAAACAGTATCCTGTTTTTGATGTAGGTATTAGATTTGGATTTTACTTATTTGATATCTAAAGTTAGAGTTAAAAAAATCCATCGGCTTTTTAAAAAACCTACTTTTTAGAGTAGTTTTAGGTACGTAGCAAAACTGAGTGCAAAATACAGAGTTCCCATAGACCCTCTTCCTCTACACATGCACATTTGTTGCAGTCGATTAACTTACAATAACATCATGATCACCCAAAGTGAATAGTTTACGTTAGTGTTCGCTGTTGGTGGTGTAAATCCTATGGGTTTTGACATCTGTATAATGACATGTACCCACCATCATAGTATCATACAGAGTAATTTCACTGCCCCTAAATCCCCTGTGCTCTATGTATTCATCCCTTCCCTCCCCAGCTCCTGGTCATCACTGACCTTTTTACTGTCTTTATAGTTTTGCCTTTTCCTAAATATCATATAGATGGAATCATACAGTATGTAGCCTTTTCACGTTGGCTTCTTTCACTTAGTAATATTCATTTACATTTTCTTGGTGTCTTTGCATAGTTTGATAGGTCATTTATTTTTAGTGCAGAATAATATTTCATTGTCTATAAAATTCAATTGATTTTGAATAGCTGAATGTCTTTCCTGAAGATAACTTAGTCTCCTTTTCCCAGAATCTTGTCAGTCAGCTAACAAATATTTATTGCAAGCCAGCAGAGTGCTTTGCCTAAGCCTTATGCAGCTTGGCATAATTTCCAGAACCGGCAGGTACCTGGTGAATATTTATGGCTGAAGTTTGTTAGCTTTTGACCCACCAACCCATTTGGAGATTCTTTGTCTTCAGGGAATTTCCAAATGTGGTAATAAGCATTTATTTACACTAGGTGGTGGTAGAGTCATGTACACTGAACAGTTCGCACCTTAATTAAGTCACTAATTGTTTGCTTATAAATATAGTTCTCTTTATAATGATTAAAATTTAAATATGTTTACATTAATTCACTGGAATGTAATCATTAATTAAACTGTGAACTTTTAGTACATCTTTCAGAATAAATCCCAATAAGTAGACTTTCTCAAATTCTTTAGTTTTCTGCCTTTGTTTAATAATGAAGCATTTACTGAGATTCAGCTACATGCTAGGCATCGTGATAGCGTGGAGGATTCGGTATTGAATATGATTCCCTTTTTGTCCTTGAGATATCACAGTTTAGTAAGGGAGACAGAATGAGAATAGATCCATTAAGTGTAGTGGAATGCCTATGTCTTAAGTGTACCATCGATGATTTCTGACAAATGCATACACCTTTGTAACCCAAATCCTTATGAAGGGTTAGATCTTTACCATCTTGGGGTGGCCATTTTTAAGGGCCATGTGCAGGCTGAGTAGGCAAAAGAAGCAGGTTGAGAGAAGAAGGGAGGTAATCAAATCAAACATTTCCTGAGAGAACAGCCTGATTTATTGAGTTATTTATCATTTGAAAGTCAGTCTTTGGCAGTCTTGGGTGTCCTTTAGTTCTGTTGATGAGATTTTACATGAACTGCTTTGGGTCGTTTTCTGTCACAGTGGTCAAAACAGTATGGCAAAGCTGCAACACTCATCTTTTACTTTCTAAAGTGAGAGACTTGACTTTCTACTCCCAATAACATTACTTAAAAACAAATAAACAAACAAACAAAAAACCCTTACAGACCTAACAGCAGTAGGTTCATATTCACAGGATTAAATGCTTCAAAGCTGAAAAACAGCCCAATTAGAGCAACTGACTTCGTTGACACTTACTCTGTGTCAGGCACTGTGCCCCTTTGTGTTTATTTTCTCTTCTTAGGGCAGCCCTAAGAAGTAGGTGCTTATTGTTCCCTTCATGGAGAACATCAGCAAGGAAATGGACGTTCAAAGAGATTGTAGAACTTGCATAAGGTAATAGCTGGAGAAATCAGATTTCAAAACCCAGGTCTTTCTGGTTCCAGAGCAGGTCCCCCTGCCCCATACCATGCTGTCTCAGAAGACGGAATTCTAAGTTAAGGAGAAAAGCATCACAAGAGTAATTAACTGATTTTATTCTGGTTGTGGAAATAAATGAGGACTACCTAAATGAGTATAAACAATGGCTGCTTATTCAGAGCTTTCTTTATAGGGTAAGGGAATCTGCCACCATCACTGAGATTTGGTGGAGTGTCAAGGAAGATAGAGGAATGAGAAACCTTTTTTTTTCTCCTTGGAGATAAGATCTTGCTCTTTTGCCCATGTGGAGTGGCAGGAGCATGATCATAGCTCACTGCAGTTTCGACCACCCAGGCTCAAGCGACCCTCTCATCTCAGTCCCCACTGAGTAGCTGGGATCACAGGTATGTGGTACCATGTCCAGCTAATTTACTTTTTTTTTTTTTGTAGACACTGGGTCTTACCATGTTGTCCAGGTTCATCTTGAAGCCCTGGGCTTAAGTGATCTTCCCACTTTGTCCTCCCAAAGTGTTGGGATTACAGATGTGAGCCACTGTGCCCAGCTGGGTAAACTTGAGAGTGGGAAAAAGGGAAGGCTTCAGGTGTGTTGTGATTAGAGGCTGTTCCCGTGGGGAAGCTGAAAGTGAGCCAGTTAAAAGCATAGCGACCTGTGTGATTAGTTAAGGGTGCATTTTTGGCTTACTCTGGTTGGTCCTACATTGGTAGGAAGCAGGAGCAAAAGTTAGGGAACCTGTCAGTGACTAATCATTTCCTGGCCATTTTGTGCTGATATTTTTTTTTTTAAAGAGATGAGATCTTGCTATGTTCTCCAGGTACCATCATAGATAGTGTGGCTTTGTTCAGATTTTTAAAGGCATTATGGTTTGGCTTCCTGGGCCACTTGCTAGACAGCAACCAGTCCGACTTCCTAGACTGGTTATTGCAGATAATAGGTTGGTTGCCTGGGCTTGTAGCTGCAGGTTTGGGTTATAGTTACCTATGTTCTGGCCTTTGACCATTTGTTTATGCAATCTCTCAGTAGATATGTTGGAGATGGGTATTCCCTGCCAATGGATTGATTGTATGATATATATTCAAAGTTGTATTTTTTTGGATAATGACAGTTGACTTTTGGAAAGGGAAGAGTAGAGGATGAGGAGAAGCACGTTTATTGAACAGCAGTTTTATTTTAGTCTCTGTGCATTGGTTCTTAAAGTATGGTGTCAAGAATAGTGGCTTCAGCATAATCTGGAACTTGTCGCCAATGCAGATTGCGAGGCCTTACCCCAGACTCACTGAATCGGAAACTCTGTCAGTGGGACTTAGCAATTAATGTTTTAACAAACCTTTGCAGGTGACTCTGATGCATGTGAAAGTAGAGAACCGTTGCTTTATATTAAGGAATCCTAATAACCACAACTCAAGTTAGACTATATCCCCATTTTATAGGTAAGAAAAGTGAGGTTTGGATTGGCATTTTGCTCTGATAGGTACAGGAAGTGATAGATGCGGTTCTGGAACTCAGGCTAGTCTAACCACAAACCCATGCCCGGCGAATTTTATGTTATGTGAATTTTACTTCAATAAAAACCAATCAACCAAACAACACAAAAAATGCTGTTAGTTTCCTAGTGCTGGTGTCACAAGTCTGGTGGCTTAAAGCAACAGAAATGTATTGTCACATAATCCTATAGGCCAGAAGTTTAAGGCGTTGGTTACACTCCATCTACTGATCTAGAGGTCAGTCCTTGCTTGCCCGTCCTAAGCTTCAAGTGGCTTCTAGCAACCCTGGGAATTCCTTGCCTCATAGCTACATAACTGCCGTCTCTGCCTCAGTTGTCACATGACTTTCTTTCTTTGTGACCTCTCTTCTTAAAAGAACATTAGTCATTGGATTTAGGGCCCACCTTAATCCACTATGAATTACATCTACAGATACTCTATGAAGAGTTACATTCAGAGGTTCCAGGTGGACATCAGTTTTTGGGGACACTCTTAATCCACTGCAGCACTTTTGTAGAAAATCAGTTGGCATTATGCAAGACTCTGCTTCGGACACTCTAGTCTGTAGCACTGATCTATATATGTCTCTCTTTATGCCATTATGACATTATCTTGATTATTCTACCTTTATAGCTAGTTTTGACGTGAGGTAGTTTGAGTCCCTTAACTTGGAAAAATTTGAATATAGACTGCTTATTAGATAATATTACGTATTGTGATCATGTAAGATATTATGTTATTCTTTTTTTTTTTTGTCGTTGAGATGGAGTCTTGCTCTGTTGCCCAGGCTGGAGTGCAGTGGCACGATTTCAGCTCACCGTAACCTCCGCCTTTTGGGTTCAAGCAATTCCCTGCCTCAGCCTCCTGAGGAGCTTGGATTACAGGCATGCACCACCATGCCCAGCTCATTTGATTATGTTATTAGGAATCAGATGCCAAAATTCTTAGGGATCAGTTAAAATGTCTGCAACTTATTTTCAAATGGATGAGCAAAAGAAAGTACACATATATGTATATGTGGAGAGGAAGCCGACGTGGAAAATTGTTAACAGATGTTGAATCTGGGGGAAGGTATATTAGTGATTATTATATTTTTTTCTCCTCACCTCTTCTATTTGAAAAAAGTAGGAAGAAAACAATTCTCATTATTATTATTATTATTATTGGGGGGAGGAAGGGAGGAAGGCAAGAAGGGAGGGAAGGAGGAAGGGATGAAAGAAGGAAGGGATGAAGGGAGGGAGGGAAGGAGGAAGGGAGGGAGGGAGGAAGGGAAGGGAAGGAAGGAAATCAAGCAATGAGAGAGACATTGCCGACCTGGATCTAGAGGTTTACAAGTTGATTTCTTTCTTTTTTTGAGA